>LOJH01000871.1:0-35053 GCA_001685095.1 Ellobius talpinus
GAACCCTGACTGCTCTTAGGACTGGAGAGGGAGGGGGAGGGGGAGTGGGGGAAGTGGGACGGAAATGGGAGGAGGAGGGGAGGAGGTAGAAAATTCTAATAAATAAATAAATAAATAAAAAAGAACAGCTCTCAGAAGTTAAGACATTCACTGAGAAGGTGGATGGGACAGTAAAAAGAGGGGGCATAAAAGGACGGCTATGCACAGAACACATCATGTGTGAACATGTATGAAAACCTCACAGCAACAGTGATGCTGAGGGAAATGAAGCCCCTGGAAGAAGCAAACAGAAGATGACAACAGCAATAAGTCACCTGAGAAGCACCATTCTTTGAGAGCCCACCGGGTTGTCCTGACTCCCGCCAAGTCCTCTCAGTTTCCCACCCTGTGAGCAGGTCATCTGAACCTGGCAGCCTGCAGGCTTGTTTGTGAGTGGACTTTGTTGAGGCAGGAAACTTATTAAATGCAAAATAGGCTTAAAACACAAGTCAGTTTACACTAAAGGTCCTGGTGCAAGAGTTGCTATTAATACCAAGTCTACCTTCTCCACAGGACTTACTGGCGGGTGTGTGCATATGGTCTGATAATAACCTCAGGAGTCCATCTCCATCAAACTAGTTATCAAAGGACACTGAAGGAGGTAAGACTGACCATTAGGAAACTTCTGCCAAGTAGTCTGGCCAACACCTCTGGCTTCAGGGACAGACCGCAATACAGGACATCATCTCAGTGACACCTTACTCCTAGAACGGCCATTTGTTTTTTTCAAGGAAATGTCTTTTCATGGGCTGGGGTTACTCAGGGTAGAGAGCTTGCCTTAGCAGGCATAAGGCCCAGGAGCTCAACCCCAACAACAACAATAAAATGCCTATTCGCTTAAAAAAAAATCACTGTTAACAGCTATTTTAGTCCATTTACATACAATATTAAGCAGCTAGTTAATGTAATGACCTCTCGTGTTTTAGAGACTAAGGCATATGCTACATTTGCTACACCATTTTTGTCTGAATACATTTGCTATTTAGAAATAACATCAAGTCAGCACAAGTGATGCACCGTGCAGTGTAGGTGGATTTTCCATGAACATTCGGTCAGCCATGTTCCCTCCTACCACCACTTCCTTTGTTTTAACCCCTGAGCTCACCATGTGTCCTCCTACACACTTCAGATGCGTCTTAGTAAGAGTGCCGCCACGGTCCAGCTGCCCTCTGCATGGCCACATCCATGCGCTGTCCCTTTCCTGCCTTGTTAGCCTTTCAACAGCTTTTACAGCATTTCCCTTCCAGTCCAAAATCCAGTCCGACTTTTACAACTACTTGTCATGTCTCTGCAATGGATTTCTTAAATTATATATATATATATATTCCTAGGCTATAAAATAAGTTTTCGCCAGAATACTTCTGGAGTGCTGTGAGCTCTGGGGTTGCCTCTCGATGTGGAACATGTTGGGTTCATCTGCTTCAAGAGGAAGCACTACACAGAGACTACGCACTGCACACTGCACTGCACATAAACATCACCGAGGAGTCTCACTGGGAAAGAGCAAGCTCTCCAGACAAACAGACAAACGGTGTGGGGATCCGCGACCTCCACACATTCATCTCACCTACGTCAGACGCACAAGCTAATGCCAAACAGACCGTGGGCCTAGACAAGAGCTAACGAAAGAGTTTCTAAAACGAGCTAGTGATACAGAAATGTAGATATTTCTAAAGCTTTAAGACCTGAGGGTAAATTAAATATTTAGGTAGTACACAAAAAGCAAAAAAACATAGACAAAAAAATAAATTGCACCTCATGAATTCAACATTTCCATTCTTGTTCAAAATATATAACTAAGAAAATTAGCTGGGTGGTGGTGGTGGATCTCTGTGAGTTCGGGGCCAGCCTGGTCTACAAGAGCTAGGTCCATGGCAGCCAGGGCTGTTACAGAGAAACCCTGTCACAAAAAACCAAAAAAAAAAACCTAAGAAAATTAAGACAATCCACAGACTAGGGAAAAAAATATCTGCAACACACATACTTGACCATACTTGACTAGAGATTATAGAGAGAACATTTATAAAACAATAATAAACTAACAGTAAAACAGGTTGAAGATCAAGCAGTCACCTTCCCAGGATACTCCTCAGCAGGGTCCCCTTCTGTCACACCCTGGAGTAGGCTCCATAAGCCCACACTTCCTGAGGACACAGAGCCCCATGCTGGCTACTTTTGTGTCAGTCTGACACAGACTAGAATCATTTGGAAACAGGAAACCTCACCTGAGAAAATACCCTGACCCTATAGCTACCCTCCCCGTATGCAAACCTAGGGTGCATTTTCCTGATTGATGATTGAAGTGGGAGGGCCCAGCTCACTGTGGGTGCTAGGAGAAGGCAGGCTGAGCAAGTCAGTCAGCAGCGTTCCTCTCTGGCCTTGGCTTCAGTTCCTGGTGATGGCCTGACAGGCGTAAAATGAAATAATCCCTTTCCTCCCCAAGTTGTTTGTGGTCATGGTGTTTTACCACACCAACAGAGACCCAACCAAAAGAAGCCCTACACCTTGATCCCAAGCACTCCTTTCCTCCCTTCCTATTTCACTTTCTTCCTTAACTGTCACAGTGGTTCACGCCCTCACCCACTGGCCTGCTGCCCCCAACAGCATCATCCACACAGTGGCTGTGTCCCCATTCAAGTGCCAGGTAACCTTGCAGTCTCTGAATGATTACCAGAGATAGCATGTCCTCTAAACACCAATGAGGGAATGGACCTCACAGGGCTGGGACAGCTCCTACGCTCCTGCCACCCTCCCCTCTCCACACTCACACAGACACACACACACAGACACACACACACACACACACACTTCAGTACCTTCCATACCTTCTACTTTGCATGGCCAGAGCTCAGCTCCTGCCCTGGACCCTCAACAAACCAGCCTCAACAGAAGGGCCCCCTTCCCCCTTCATCTTCACAATATACAATCTTGAATAGTCTTAAAGTAAAACTCAACGTACACTCAGCTGCTGAAGTCAAAACAATCTGACTTATTACAGTCCCAGCACACAGCTTCCCCTCTCGTCCATGGGCTTAATTCAGCTAATTCAATTTATAGAAGCGTCCTATCAGAGAAGATAACTGCAGCTTCTTCTCTGAACTAAATCTAAGCTGAGCCTGCATATCTCAAGCTCCCAGCCGCCCCACCTGATCAGAGTCTGCTCCCGGGACCTCGGGACTTCGCATCCCTCTACTGCATCCCCGCTAGTCCACTTTAATTAGTGAGACTGGGTCCCGCTGACAGCAGTGCCAACAGAAACAACCACTCAGGTATGGATTGCGTCTGAAATGCCTCCCCTCGGACACCTATGTTGAAACACTTGTTCCCAGCCAGTGGCACTGTTTTTGGAAGGTTGTAGAACTCTGGGAAATTGGGGTCTGGCTGGAAAAAGTGGGTCTCTGGGGAGATGGGCTTAGGGTTTATAGCCTGACCCTGCTTTTTCTATCTTTGCTATTGGCTGCTGATCTGTGAGAAAGGTCCCAAACCACATGCTCACCACCGCCAGGCATTGCCCCCCCGCATCACACAGGCCCACTAATACATGCCCACTGCCATAGCTCACCCCCAGGCACCACCACCACCACACCCTACCACCAGGCACCCCCACCATCACACAGGCCCACTAACACATACCCACTGCCATAGCCCAACCCCAGGCACCCCTATCACCACACCCCACCCACCACCAGGCACCCACCCATCACACAGGCACACTTCTGTCACAAAGTCACCCACCACCATCCCTTCCCTGACACTACGGACTGTATCACCATAAATGGTAAGCCAAGGTAAAGCACTTTAGGCAAAGGGACTAACACACCCAACATGTGTCGGTCACTATGCCACATGCTATTTGTCCCACATGAGCCTCCTGTCATTCTCAAGGCCTCCTTACCCCTTGTTCTTTTAAAGGACCAGTAGATGGAAGTGAAATGCTGGCCCAAAGGCACACAGCTAGGAAGCTGAAAGCCTGCATAACTCAGAGCTCAAGGACTTGGGAGAAAGGGAACAAACACTTACTTAGAAACTAAATTCCTTCACCCTGCCTATATTCCTGCATGCCAAATACTATTGTAGGCTTTTACAAGTAGTCCCTAGTTATAGTAGCCAGAAGACCTCTGACACCACAGACCTTTGGCACCACAGCATCCCTATGCGAGCCTTGCTCCAAGGAAGCAAGACTAAGAAACTGATGCTCATGCATGGCTAGGCCAGTACACAGTCCAGGCCGTCTGTGCCACAGCACCCACTCCTGACCATGAAGACAGGGAGATGGCAGGAGATGATAAGAGACAGTAGGAGATGGTGGGAGATGGTGGGAGACTGTGGGAGATGGAGAGAAATGGTGCTAGATGGTGGGAGATGGTAAGAGATGGTGCTAGATGGTAGGAGACCATGGGAGATGATGGGAGATGGTAAGAGATGGTGCTAGATGGTGGGAGACCGTGGGAGATGGTGGGAGATGGCTGGAGACGGTGGGAGACAGTGCATCTCAAAAAGCTTCCAACAGGAGCCAGACCTCAGGGTGTGTCCCTCTGAGAGAACCTGACAGAAAACGAGTGTTCTTATTAGACAGTCAGCGTATTTCATGGGTGCCAGCCCTAGCTGTAACAATCCTCTGAAAAGACATTTTCCTATACCCAGCCACCCCCACAAACCCATTTAACACTATCACTGAAGATCTAAATGTACTCAAAGGCCCTGTGAGGTGGGAGGGCATCTCAGTCAGCAAGAGCCAGTTCTGCTCCAGTCAGCAACTCTTAAATTAGAGCCATTCAACTCGAAAGCATCGGAAACAGAGACTCTCACCCTAAAACATAGCACAGTAGAGAAAAACTGTGACCTGAGGATAGAAAAACACCAAACACCCAACCTAGGAAAGTGTCGGTATTGAAACAGGCTTAATTAAAAACAATGTCTTTGCAAAGTTTTGATTTGCTAAGTGTTTACAACACCAAGCTAAGTGAACACACATAATAGAGAATATTATATCCATTACCTACTTACACTTCAGGGCAATAGGAAAAGTTCTACAATACCGACAATCAGAGACTGCAGAGAGGCTTCTGCTTACATGGAAGTTTTTGGAATATTTCAAGTCTCCTAACTTGAACATGCATTTGAAATGAGAATAATGACCTTTACGCCCCTACGGCGTCTAAACTTCCTATGATGAAGTAGGTTTTTACACCCTAATGCTTTGGCCACCTTCTCCCTCTGTTGTGCCCCCTGCTCCAGTGGCTCTGGCTCCATGTACAGTGTCCCTTTGCTCCATGTGAGGGTGTCAAGTGATTATGAAGCCCAATGTCTTGTCTAGATTTTTTTCAAGTGCAATTATGCAATTACCTCCCTGTCAAAAAGTCTCCATTTGAAGTTATCTTTGCACATGGAAAGGCCCCTTCTCTCTGCTGGTAGAGAATGCCAGGGCACAACATTAGACACACATATAACCTGTCAGCCTCCTGAAGTTTAAGTCAGAAAGGTTTAAAATAAAATCTGTACCACCAGCAAGTTAGTTCACTTGCTGGTCCCTAATATGGACTGGGGGCATAGCTCTCTGAGGGGGGCTGGCCACATGCCAGGCACTAAGTCCCACCTCCTGCCTGCTTGAAAAAAGTAACACAATATCAAAAATAACCAACTGCCTGCTCCTGTTCACATCAATGCATCACAGGCTTGAGGCGCTCCTAATTCAGTTTGACAGGTACATGGCGCCACCTATGAGCCATTATTTGTAACTGCAGGTATAATGTTAACCGCTCATGCAATCCCAGCTACTACTGCAATTCCAGCTACTCTGGAGGCTGAGGAAAGACGATTGAAAGCAAGATCTGCCTGGGCCAAGAGTAAGTTCAAGTATTGTCCCTTAGCAGCTTAATGGGACCTTGTCTCAAAAAAATTAAGGGGCTGAGAAGGTAGCTCAATGGTACAATACTTGCCTAGCGTATACAAGGCCCTAGGTTCAACCCCCAACACAGGCAAAAAGGGGAACACTTGCACACACCGCATGTGGGGCTCCATCAGTTCCATTCCCTGTAGTGAAGGAAAAACAAACACAGAGAGACAGGCTGTGTCTCCTCTCTTGCAGTTTAGATGTCACAGCAGCTCCAGGTTCTACTGGCAACTGAAGTGCACAGAGTTTGAGCACACACCTGAGTGACGCCCAACCTGTCCCTGTTGAAATCCAAGCAACTGCTCAGGGCTGCTCTAGGGGCTGTCACCACCAGTGACAACTAATGCAGGAATCGCATCTCTTAGTTTCTAGGGGCCGTCACCACCAGTGACGACTCGTGCAGGAATCATCACGTCTCTTAGCTTCTAGGAGCCGTCACCACCAGTGACGATTCGTGCAGGAATCATCACGTCTCTTAGCTTCTAGAGGCCGTCACCACCAGTGACGATTTGTGCAGGAATCATCACGTCTCTTAGTTTCTAGGAGCCGTCACCACCAGTGACGATTCGTGCAGGAACTGCCCCATCTCTTAATTTCCTTCAACTGCATTACTTTGGCCTCTACACAACACCTCTCTCAAAGCTAGTTCTGTGAGGACAGTGACACCGGGCAGGCCCAGGGACAGTTATCCATCCCATGTTCTCTCTGAGACTCTCTTGGCTTCTAGGGTGATTAATTTTGTGTATTGACTGGCTACACTATCACACCTGGTGACTGAACCAAACATGAATTCAGGTGCTGCGTGCAGTAAGAGACATGCTGTGGAAGGTGATGACCCAGTCAGCTGAAGGCCAGAGGAGCAGTCTGGGGTGTCCCCAGGATGGGACTCTATCCTAACATGCAGTAGAAGTGCCTGCCTGAGTTTCCAGCCTGCTCTACAAATTCCAGGCTCGGCAGCTCCACAGCCCATCTTTACAATATATCTTATAGTGATTTCACTGTGGGGGAGAAGGGAGGAGAGAGTGGAGGGAAGGAAGGAAAGAGAAGAGAAAGAACAGAGATGGGGGAAGGGGAGGGAGGAAGAGCCCTGCTTCTGCTTCTCTGCTTAGGCCACCGCACATCCATTCCAAAATCTTCAGTGACCCTCAGGACACAGGACAAACTCAATCTAAATCCATGCCAAGTCCGGTCTTGCCTGAGAGTCACAGCCAGCACACGGTGGCTCACCCCTCTCCTCCACGCCCCACGTGATCTGGCTCTTTGCACATCTCAGGCTCCTTGCTCACTACCATGTCTACACATCAGGTTCAGGGATGCCGAATCCATTTCCACCCACAACACACTCTACTCCTGGCCCTGCAAACAGATTCTCCTTTTTAAAGATTTATTGTGTTCTTTCAGTTATGTGTATGTATGTGCACCATCTATGTGTATGTTCATACATATGTGCAGGTGCCTGCAGAGGCCTGCTGAGGGCACTGGAAGCCCTGGGGTTGGGGTACAAGCTGCTGTGAGCCACCCACAGTGCAGGGTCCTGTGCAAGAGCATTGCATGCTCTTAACTAATGAGCCATCTCTCTAGACCCAAATGATTGGTTTTGTTTGGCTTTGCTTTTGCTTTTTTTTCAAGACAGGTTCTCTATAAAGACCTGACTGTCCTGGAACTTGCTCTGAAAACCGTAAACCAGGCCTTGAACTCAAAGATTCGCCTGTCTCTGCCTCCCGAGTGCTGGGATTAAAGGCATGTGCTACCACCACTTGGCCAAATGGATTATTTTTATTTCTTATCCATGCTGTACCCCCTGTTCTGAGCGGGTCACACTGGCCTACAGGACTCATGCCTGAGCTGTCCCATAGTGTAGCCCTTAGTCCAATATTGCTAGTTATACCTGTATCAATTAACATTAAACAAAATTTTAATGCTTTCTTGTTGCAACATTTGAAGGATGGAGCAGCCACATGTGGCTGGTGGCACTGCCTGGATGCCCAGAGGCAGACACATCCACCGTGGTGCAAGTAGGGGAACACTAGCTCCAGGAAGCCCCTGGACCATGTCCAACCTGGGCTCCCACAAATCACCATGCTCAACCCACTATATGCAGTTGCATGCCTGGACCCTGAGTGCCTGTACTGGGGCTGGCAAGTGGCCAACAGATGCCCCTCAGTGGGGCATCATGAGACATCTTCATCTTATCACTGTAATAAAAATCCCTCAACTCAGTAAACCCTGACCAGTTGTTTACATCAGGCTTCCCTTTCCACCAAGACAAAAAGAAATCTTACTGTTCTGGAGTGCATTAGCAGAAGCATAGTTAAAAGCTATGGGTCAATAGTATAGATGTGGGTTTGGAAATTCTGGAACTGTTCAAGCCCACGACCATACCCAAATCTAAGCAGCTGCCATCCCAGATGCTCACATCTTAGACTTCAGCCTGGATTTCAGCTGGAAAAGGACTGTTTGGAAAGGACAGTGGGCTGGGATGTAGCTCACTTAGTGGAGTGCCCATCTAGAATGACCCGTATCTGATCCCCAGTACTGAAGGACGGGGGAAGGAAAAGGATAAAAACGCCACTGGTAAATATGTTTTCTAATTTTCTGTTTCAACTGTTGAAGATATCAGAACCATTCAACATTAACAAATAGTGTACACAGCTTACTTACTTTGCCCCATGTTGTTCTGATTTTAAAGGCACTAAGATAATTACTACAACAGACCTGACTCAAGCCACTAGTTACAAAAAACCAACTGTGAGCATTATCGAGATGCATTCTCATCTTCTTGACGACAGAACAGGGGCACTTTCCCAACTTCCACTCCAGGGCCAAAGCAGGATGGCAGACATCCTCTTACTGCTCCCCTCTCCCACCCCTGCTGCACCCCAGGCTTCAGGAAGGATGAATTCCTTATGCACCCATGGGTCCCCACTCAACGCTCAGGGTCTTATGCCAGGCCAGCCTCTCCCATACCGGTTCCACAGGCCAGGTCTGACAGGCTCAGAAGACACCTCCTCAAAGCCTGTCTTGATCCCCCTAATTAAATGCAATCTGCTCATTCCTCAATTGCCATAACTGCATGATTCACTTTAATGACATTTAGCTTGTAGCGGTTCCCGTTAGTTATTTCAGTACTTTTGGCTTTTTGATCAATTCCTGAAGACAAGAACACCAACACATACATATTAAATCTCTTTAAATTTAACAATAAGCCTAGTACCAGCAGGCACCCAAGACACCTCACAAACCAGTTCCATGACAGAGCAACTGTAACTGCTCCACCTTCATGCAGAGCAGACAAACTACTAAATACGAGATCATCCAAGAAAGGACCAGCTGCTGACAACAGCTGACAACTTAGCCAAACCCTAGAAATGCTTTTCATACGCAGGTGCCACCTCCAATCCAGCCCGGGCCCAGCTGCATGAGGCTCTCTGGGGCAAGACGTAGGCTTCTGTTAACACCGAGGTAGACTGCACAAGTGTCCCAACACCTGAACACACGGGAAGCTACGCGAGGTCGGGAGTAAGTTAGTCAGTTAACTTGGCAGGTTTCTGCAATGGACACATACATCAGATCAACCAGGTTATACCTTAAACATACACAGATTTTATGTCAATGCCACCTCAAAAGAGATGAGCAAATGGTCCACATTTTCAGAGCCATCTTTCATTCTTGCCATTTTTTTTTTCTTGTCTGAGAGCCTGGCCAAGTTGTTGGCTCGGAGGCCAGGAAAGTATCAGGTCTTCCAGCAATCTAAAGCGAGCCACCTCTTCCTCCCTAGATCATAATAAACCCTGTAGGTCACCAAGATTTTAGCCCTACAGGTCTGGATTACTCAGGGAAGGAGAAGGAGCCACACAAGAAGAAAGATAATGCCCTCTGGTGCTGAACAGTACCACAGAGCTTGCTCCAATCTCCTTCCCAGGAGCTCTCTGTGGTTCCCTTCTTGTTATTGTGTCCACACCCATTGCCTAGATCAGCGGTGCTCAACCTTCCTGATGCTGCGACCCTTTAATAAACAGCTCCTCATGTTGTGGTGACCCCAACCATAAAATCATTTGCTGCTACTTCATAACTGTAATTATGCTACTGTTATAAAGTTTAGTGGTGTTTTCCAGGGGCCTTAGGCCATCCTTGTGAAAGGGTCATTCAACACCCAAAGGAGTCTCCAGGCACAGGTTGGAAACAGCTGGCCTAGATGAAGTCCTAAGACGAGAGGGAAGACACAGGGAGGGTGAGGTCAGGACCCCAGCTGCCTCAGTCCTGGGAGAAGGCAGCCCTACCCGTCAGGTGATCCATCATAGCCCAGAAGAGGTGTTATTTTCCTTTTCTAATCTGAGTTTCCCTGGCCCAGACCATGCTCCCTATCATCCTGATCCATTGATTGCTGCCTCAGTGTGAAAGGGACCTGGGTTATTGGCAAGAATGGGTCCGACATTGGTCCTGGAGAAGGCAAGCACCTGGGAACAAGAATAAAAGAGAGGCATCCCCTAGAGACCCCTGCAGGTGTTTGGCTATGCACAGAAAGATATCCCGCTGTGGTACAGATTACTCAGTGTGTTTTCTTACATATTTGATTTAGGTGCTCACATACCTATTACCTGTACATTTAGCCACTGAGAAAGAGGTGGAAAGATAATTTTCATGGCTAGTTTCTGTCCACATTCAGGAGAAGGAGCTAGAAAGGGTCCCAGATAGAGCATGCCCCACACAGGAGTAAAGCATGACAGTGAAACATCGTTGCTCCTAGATGCTGCTTCCAAAGAATGCTTCCTGAATCCCACACAGTGTGGGTCCATCTGGGCAGAGGACTGACCACTTCCAAATACCCAGGGAGCAGAAGTGCTGCCTCAGGATCCTGCAGCTCTCACTGGGCAGTGCCAGTCAAAGCCACAAACCCTGGAGTGCCAGAAGCCCGGCAACCATAATTTCACAGAGACTTCTCTGGACACGGCCCTGATTGGCTGATGAACTAAACACACACCTGCACACACAGCCAGCCGGAAAGAAGTCCCACCTAACTCTCAAAGGCATAGAGAGCACTACAATTAGGAACTAGAGACTCAACTGTCTATAGCAAGCTGCCTGCTGTTTTTTGTAAATAACGTTTTATGGAAGCCAGCCTCTTCTAGTGGTGCCCATATTGTCTATAGCAGCATTGGCAGAATGAAGTAAATGCAACAAAGACCATATGGCTTCTGCAAAGCCAAAAGATTTACCATCTGGCCCTTTTCAGAAAACATTGGCCAACTCCTGGATTGAGATTGCCATAGAGAAAGAAACCACTCTAGTGGCTGCACCTAGTGGATTAACGCATAGCAAGTGGGCATTTGTAAATCTCAATAGTAAACTTCAATTTACTCCTCACAACCCCGGCTTTCAAAAGAGCCCTTTCTTAGTGATTGTAGTAGAAACTGTGGTGCCCACCAAATATTCCAGAGAGAACAAAGTGACCCAAGGGCTGCCTATCCTGCAGCATCAACCAAGAGTGGCAGCTTCCTGAAGGAGTCACAGAGGATGACAAACCCACTGAGGTTCCACAATGGACACCGCCATGAGAACGACAAAAATCTCCACACCTCAGCCCTGAGGTTCGTTTTCCACGTCAGAATCTGGTCTACATTAATGAATGTCTCAGGAGACAGAGCAGAGGGCAGCCTCATTTGACTCCCCTTTCTTCTGCAGAGAGTTCACAGCTCCATGATAAATGACAGAAAGTGTGCCCAACCTCATTGGGACTTGAATTCTATATCAATCCCAAGGCTACAATAACAACTAGCAACCCCAACCCTGTCTGCCTGCCAGCCTACCTACCCTCCCCACACACACACACTACTGCTAGGATAACTTTGATGTCAACACAAGCTAAAGGTGTTTGAGAAGAGAGAACCCCAATTGAGAAAATCTCAGATTGTGCCAGATTGGCCTGTGGTACATTTCCTTGACTGATTGATATGGGGGACCGAGCTCACTGGAAGTAGTGCGGCCCCTAGACTGGTGGTCCTGGCTACCATAAGAAAGCGGACTGAGCGAGGAGGGGCAAGCCAGTAAGCAGTACACCTTCATAGGCTCTGCATCAGCTCCTGCCTCCAGGTTCCTGCCTTGAGCACCTGCCCTGGCTTCCCTTCATGATAGACTGTGGTTGAGACACATAAGCCAAATAAACTCTTCCCTCTTCAGGCTGTTTCTGGTCATGGTGTTTACCACAGCACTAGAAAACCAGAATAAGACAACCGCCTGCACGTCTACTCTCTTCTCTCTCACGCAAAGGCAGCTGGTAGGACAAACTGGATTGTTACCCAAGGAGTGGTTACCTAGCGAGAAACAGACACAGTTTCCTTTGCACCACCTCTTCTGTGATGTGCAATGTGACAAAGTGGGAGAGGCCTAACTTTTTCAAGACACGGGGAACTGGCTCAAAATCCAGCCTTGCCATTTAGCAGTTAACATGACTCTCCCAAATGTATACAAGTTCAAAGATACAGTGTACTGTAGACTCCCTGCATGCAGAAGCCTCACTAACACAGAACTGCATGGATGGGCCTTGAGCTGAGGCTTGTCTCAGTTTGCCTGTGATGTGGGGACAGAAACAGCAGCACAGGGAGCGGCCATAGGCAACTGCTTAATCCAGGTCTTAAACATTTACTATGGCTACCTGGGGGACCAGCCTCCAGCAGCAGCAGGGCTGGGGGAATCCACATAGTCAGTGCACTATGACCTTTTTATCTGAGGGGGTGAAGGGAAAAAGACTCACACACTCTCTTGATGGTTTCCTTCAGACCTTTTCTTCATTCTTCTTTTACATTCTCTAGTCTTTAGTTTCCTAGTGAATTCCTTCTCTCATTCTTAATGTTTTCCTTCTAACTTTCTCATTCCTTTTGTTTTTTATTTTTTTTTTTTGAGACAGATTTTCTCTGTGTATCTTTGGCTGTCCTGGAACTCACTCTATAAACTAGGCTGGCCTCGAACTCACAGAGATCCACCTGCCTCTGTCTCCTGAGTGTTGGGATTAAAGACAGGCGCCACCATGCACAGCTGTGTTTTTAAGATTTATATATTTATTATGTAAGCATATATGCGTGCATGCCAGAAGAGGGCACCAGATCTCATTATAGAATGTTGTGAACCACTATGTGGTTGCTGGGAATTGAACTCAGGACATCTGGAAGAGCATCCAGTGCTCTTAACTGCTGAGTCATCTCTCCAGCCCCAACTCTCTCATCTTTGATGTTTTCCTTCCAACTCTTTTGTTTGTTTGTTTGTTTGTTTGTTTGTTTTTGTATTTTGAGACAAGGTTTCTCTGTAGTTTTGAAATCCTCTGTCCTGGAACTAGCTCTTGTAGACCAGGCTGGCCTTGAACTCACAGAGATTCACCTGCCTCTGCCTCCCAAGTGCTGGGGTTAAAGGTGTGTACCACCACTGCTCAGCTTCCTTCTATCTCATTTTAACTCTATCTTTATTCTTTTCCCTACAGCTTATGTACCTCAGCAAAATCTTTCAGGCAATATAAAAATTACAATGTGGTTATGTTCTGTTTTTCAAGTGAATGATTACAATGAATACAAGTTAAAAACAGCATTTTTCCCAAATCTTTTACATGATTAAACATTTTACACATTACAGGTGAAAAACAAATTAGCCCAAGAACCCACGTACATTCGCACCCAAGCAACTTGCTATAGGTTAGAAGAGTGTCAGCAATCAAGGTGTTCTTTCACTGGCAGGCTGCATTTTGCAGTTACTAAGAAAGGACCAATCACTTTATTACTTATCCTGAAAGGTAATCTTACAAGGACCCTTAAAGGAAACACAAATCTAAACTTTTATATATGAAAAAGTATTAGCCAGCTCTACTTTAAATCTTTAGGGTGCATACCCACTCATCAATAGTTTCTTCTATCAGGAGATTGAGGGCAAAAAAAATGGGTACACTGAATTAATTATCACTTTTGATCACCAACCAACCCTAGCAAGGAAAGTACATCCAAACTCTGTATAAACCAACATTATTATTATCAATTAGACAGTACAGCTTAGGGAGGAATCATCTTCCTAATTATCCACAGGTAATCCAGTAGAACAGGATGTTCCCACAGGATAAACACACTACACTATAGGCAGTAGGGATCTCCCACACCCATTCATACCACGCCAGATACCAGAGACGGACAGCAGCAGCAAACATGTAAAGGCACAGCAAAAGCAAAGCTATTCTGGAGTCTGTGTTCGTGGGGCCTTGCTATCCAAGATTCACCCATCAGAGATGCGCCTCCTAGTGGCTGACACCTGAACTTCAATTGCCACCTGCTGCTCCCTAAACACAGCCACCAACAATAAACATACTCAGAGCATCACAGTTCTTTATTAAATGATTTCAGGTCTATGATTAATAATATAATTTCAGGTCTATATTAATAATATAATTTCAGATAGAAGAAGCTCAAGGTTCCTTCTGAACAGCAACAGGACCTAAAAAGTAACGAGACACAAAAACTCAGTCTACAATTATACACACAGTCACGTGGTTACTCTCGGCACAGGACTAATGAAAACTGACAAATACTATTCAAAATTAGCAAATGGTATACATATACTCCAACAATCGGGGGGCCATGGTAAAGGACTGAAAGTTCAGGGCCAACCTAGGCTACACAGCAACACCCTGTGTTTGTTTATTAAATAAATAAACAAACAAACAAACAAATAAACAAATAAATAAGCGAATGCAACCTCCACATAGTTATTCACTGGGCTACTTGTCTCGGTCTTTACTCAGAGTCTCTTCTGACACCATGCTTCCATTACAGTCCTCCATCAATCCTGACCCTAACCACAATGGACTCTGCTCTCAACTCCTTTAAGTAAATGGCCCATAGAAAAGACTAGCTTGTACATCTGCCACTACCCAAGATAATTACAGTAGCTGGCTAATCTCCACTTCTACTCTTTGTTCCACAACCACTGTAGGAACAGCTCTGGGGCACGGTAGCGCACTTCTGCAATCCCAATACTCAGGAGACTGAGGCAGGAGAACTGCAAGTCCAAGGTCAGCATTATTGAAAAACCAAAGGCTGGGGATGTAGTTCATCATATGTTTGATCCAGAGAGCAAGAGAGAAACAAATTCTAAAGAGATATATATAGCTAATTAACATCTCATATTATCTCCTGCTATCGGGGTACCACCATTAGTGTCCGACTTTGACATCCTTGCTGTACCTCAGCACTCACAGTTAGGGCAGCCTGGAGAAGAGTACCAGAATTACAGACAAAACTGTAAACAAGGATCACCTCTATACAGCTTTGGAGGGGCCAAAGGGTAGCTAACCAGCCATGTCTAGAAAACAGATGCAAGCTGTTTGGTGACTCACACCTGTCATCCCAGGGCTTGAGAGCTGAGACAGAATGATCCCAATGAATCTGAAGCCTAACTAGGCTATATACAATGAGTTTTAGGTCAGCCTGACCTATAGTATGAGACCCTGTCAAAAAACAAAAAAGCAGATGGAATTTTAAGTGGACTCTCCATAGAGCAGTGGGGGGATGGGGGAGATTCAGGTCAGAGCAACGCCACTGCCATGGCAACATCCCCTGCAGAAGACATCCCCACTCCTAGCCCAACACTCACTTCCTCCTCTTCCTCATAAGCCACTTTCCTTCCTACTTGTAAGCCATCACTCCCTAATTCTAACAGCACACCTGACTCAGGCCCTCATCTGCTGGGCCAATCCCACCTTCTAGGAACTGTCTGCACGTGACCTAGTATGCCCGCAGAGGTCATGTGCATCCTTGTCATGCCAGTTCATGAAGCTTTCTTGAGTTTAGGGTTAGCACATTCTGCAGTGTTACTTAATAACTGAGTAATTCCAAAATGGAAAGGGCATTCCAGCTACGCTACAGACACAAAGAAAGTTCATGCAGGTGAGTGCTGCCTCATTCAAACTACCTTTAGTTTGAATCTGAGATTAAGAAACTGAGAAACTCCTTAATAAAATAAACACAACAAGACCTAAGTGTAAGGCCCCTGAGCCCATCTACTTCACCTTTCCATTCCGGGTCACCATGCTTTAAGGGCTGGTCTGCATGACCTCCGAGGCCACCGCAGCCCAAGGGCTGCATTAATGCAGTTCTCACTCAGCAGAGCTGATTCACTTTTCCTGCAACTATGCACTGTATGTTCCCAGCCTTCACCAAGACCACACAGCCACATGAGTGACACTGAAGAGCAACACAGTAACACACGCCATCTAACGTAAACCCAGTCTATTTAGTTTATCTTTCCTGGTACTTCTTATTAACTGTTTAATATATATCACTCAGAACTGTAAAGTATGTGCATATGAGCTACATGCCAGTAGCTGCTTTCCTACCAGAGACTTTCTCATGGGAACATAGCTGATTTACCTCATTCTCTCAAAGGGAATGTAGTATCTACTGTGGAATGGAGCAGTAGTTACTGCATTGCCACTGAGAACCTTTCTGTTTAAAATGCAGATGTCCAAGTGTGCAGAGTGGAATATGGAATCATGAAGCTGAGTGTCAAAGGCTTGATGCATACATGCAAATGTTAGCTGAAGATGAAGGAGTGATTTCTGCTCTTGCTAACTGGCTGTCAGCAATATTTCCTTTTATGCAATAATTATTAGATTCCTCTTATTTCAAGTTTTACAATTCTGGACAACAAAAGAATTTTTTTAAAAAAATTCACATGCTTATTTGATCTGATTGTCCCACTTGAAGCTCTCTCACTGTCATGCTACCTCAGCACTGACCAACCCTAAAAGCCCATGGACGAATAAGAGCAGTTCCCAGGTAGCAGGAAGGGGGCGCACCTTCCTCTTACAATCAGTACATATGGCTCAGACTGTCTAACTTCAGATCCAGTTTGCCAGATAAGAAGAAAAGATAGCTCAAGCCAGGCATGGAGACACAGGCCTGAAAGCCTAGTGCTAGGGAGGTGGAGGCAGAAGAGTCACAAGTTCTAAACCTAGGCCAGCCTGGGTTCAAGAAGAAGAGGAAGAAGGAGGGTGAGGAAGGAGGAAGAGAGTTTTAAAAATCCCTCGGTTGGTAGTGTCATATTCCCAGACATTCCGCTCCTCTCCTCTCTGAAAAAAAGCTCTTTGTCACAGTACTGGAGCAGTCCCAGGAGCAGGAGGAAAGTGATGACGGCACACATCATCGGTAACTAAAACCTTTAACAAGAGAACAAACAAGGCACCTTACCTTATACAGCGGCCGACGCACATCTATGGGACAGTTCTGTATGACCTCATCAACAACATCCGAGATGGACTCCATGAAATCTGGGTTGGCAAACTAAATTTTATAGATATAGAAAAGAAACATTATACATTTTCCTCAAATAACACAAGCTTTTCTCAGAGGACATTTTAAGACTTTGTTTTTATGTTTAATTATGTGTGTAGGTGAGTGTGCCAGAGTGTGGGTTTGTGCACATGAATACCGTACGCACTGGTGCTGGAACCGAGCTGGGATCCTCTGCAAGAGTAGTCCATGCTCTTACACTGGGGCATGCTTCCAGGCCCCTCGGGTACATTTTTTAAAGGTAACCAACAAATACACAGTTCCCTAGAACTTAAAGTCCACTGCATGAAAATCAAAGGATATCAAAGGAATGCACACTTCCATGCAGGGGCCAGTGTACACCAGTCTCCAGGATTAGTGACTTATATTACCACCGACCTCTTAAGGACAGTTTCAAATCCATTTTCTTCTATTGCTATTCAAAGTTTTCCTCATCTCAAGGAGGATAACCCAACCTTAAGTGTTAAAGCAGGTAAGTCGATGGCAAGGCAAACCAAGCAGCCACAAGGCATGGGGAGAGACCATGCGAAACAGCCAACTTGCTCTCTGGGCCCCTGTACTGAGAGCTGCTCCTGGTGCACACTAGGGGGCAGCATTGCTCCACATGCACTGTACTCTGCAGCCTCAGAGACAGCTCTTACCTCAGGGTGAAAGAATATTTCCGGTCCCAGGAACCTTTCATAACCAACATCTATAATGTACTTTTTCTGGTTGATCGCATTGATCCCCGTGTACTGTTTGATCCACTTCCGGGAATCCATGTCATACTTAGCAAATTCTTTGACAATATCAGGGCAAATGTAACAGTACTTCTCCTGTGTATACACAAAAAGATATCACAAAGCATTAATAACCGCCAGTGTCTCTGCCCTCTGACATATACACAGGAACCCATACATTACGGACAGCTGAATCCACCTCTGCTACATTGTAACCCGTATGGCTGGACTGTCAAGCTCGTGTCCCGCTATCTTTCGGCTCAGACATGACCGCACTTGAGCAGGTAAGTCTTCTTTCTCTGCAACTTGGTTATTCATCACTACCAAGTCCACCTAATTTTGTTGCCATGTTATCTGCAATAACACCTCTCTGTAAACACCAGCACCTTGTCTCCATCCAGGCTTTACGTGCTCCCTCGGGCTCCCTCTCCGGTGCCTTCTCACCACTGCCCATGCCTGGATCAGCAAACTAAGCTTCGCCTACTGTAGAGTACAGTAACCAACCACATCCTAACGTGTGTGCGTGCATGCGTGCGCGTGGGTGTGATACAGAGGGAGTGCCCTCTAGCTTCCCGCTAGACATCTGCTTGCAGGGAGATCCCCTGGCCCACAACATGCCTGAGATTGTACCTTGCCGGTCACGTGTTCTAAGTCACTTAATAAACACTGGAGATACAGTCAATAAAATACTTAGATCCCGGTCAGAAATAACCTAGCACTGACTTAAGTAAACAACTCAGGATGGCAGATCCTACAGAATAAAAGCAGGATCAGGCAGGAGCACTAGGGTTGCTAAGAGATTGCCGCCACTGAAGAAAGGAAAACAGCTAAGGGAAACTTGGGAATACTTTAGCCTACAAGGAAGTAAGTCTTGGGACACTTGGCAAACCTCTCCGCAATGGAGAAGAGACCAGCTCCACCTTTTGCTTTAGCCCAGAGAGTTTCCCCAGTCCTGGAAGGTCCAGGCCCAGAAGGCAGGGGTTAGTGGTGCCCTTTTTGTAGGATCCTGCCTGATATCTACTCCATCCTGAAAGGATGGTTTTCAACAAGGATCAGCCAAATGTGGAAATCTTGTCTCGTGCATCCTTGCATTCAACCAGCCTCAGGAGATGCTCAGCTGAGAGGAAAACAGCAGGGGGGACTAAACCTCACCCCTCAAACACACACACAACTATCCTGAACCTCAAAACCAGAGAAAGGAGATACTTAAGTTCACACGTCACACCCCATCTCAGACTCTTCTCCAGATCCAAACAGAACCCTTCCTCCTTCACTCTACAGTATAATCAGCCTTGGACTCTTAAGAATTTCCTTCATTCTGACTTTTTTCATGTTTTGAGTTCTATAGCTGAGAAGAAAATTCCTTTAAAAGGCTCTGTAACTGCTGTACCCAGAGCAATACAAAGACAGCCAGGTCAAGTAGACACTCTAAATGATGACCAGAGAGCCATTTTGGTTCTTTTATTACTAAAAATTCCTGTCACTGGTCTAGTGCTGAACCGGGCTCTGGAGCCATGCAGGGGGATTGTGTTCAAGGATGCTAAGACTCAGACTGGCCTGGTTCTGAGGTGCATTCTCAGGGCACGAAGGCAGGCAGGCACCACGGGATTCCTGACAGCTATGCTGCTGCTGTGACTTGCCCCTGATTCCAAAAGGAAGCATGGAGGGAGATGTGGAAGCAGTGTGCAGCTAATTGAAGGTTTTGTTTAATTAGGCTCCAATTAAACGATGCTCTACTGCACACGCCGGTGGCTCACCACGAGTTATTGAGTCGCTCTCTGTGTAGAAGAGCGCACTGAGCCTCAAGTCCCCTGCACACTGAACTCACTGGTAAGACAGTCAAGGCCCACACTCTCAGGGGTCGGGAAGGGAGCAGGAGGGGGATGATGGGCATCGAGGGAACGACCAAGCACCATTTCTCTCTCACCCCCAAACCAGCCAGGGTCCCTTCTGTTTTTACCTTAATGGCTTTTGCGGTCTCCAGTGACTGCTCAGGAGGGATTCCCACCTCCCTCTCCCTTAGCAGCTGTTGAATGAAATACGTAATATCTCTACCTGCAATTGGGATGTGTTTGATGCAGCTTCCAATTACATAACCTTCTGCCTGGAGAGGAAGAGGAAGCAGGACAGCCATATCAGTAACCACAGTCCAGAGCCAACTGGACCCAGGAGGTTCCCAGCCTCACCTTCCCAGCCTCCCCTCTGGTTACTGAACTAGCATGTAAGGGCTCCCACTCATGAGGCTCAGTGCCTAAGGGCCTTTTAAATGACTGCATCTGCAGTTCTATTAATATTTAAAATTCTAAATGACTCCAATAACCTGAATCTCCATAAGCAACCAAAATGTTTTCACTAGGAACACAGGAGAAACTGCACAGGCTTAGTTCATTTCTAAAAGACAATGCTGTCTGAGAGAAGTCATGTTTTCTTCTAACTAGACAGGAAAGACTTTGTCTACGTGCTACTAAATCAAATATAAACCTCCTAATTCAAAGTCAGTGACAAAGCCTGGTACAGAGGCCTGTGATCCCAAAACAACCTGGATCCAAACTTTTTTTAAGATTATTTATTTATTACATATACAGTATTCTGCCTGCATGTGTATCTGCACCCCAGAAGAGGGCACCAGATTTCATTATAAGATGGCTGTGAGCCACCATGTGGTTGCTGAAATTGAACTCGGGACCTCTGGAAGAAGAGTCGGTGCTCTTAACTGCTGAGCCATCTCTCCAGCCCCCTGGATCCAGACTTCTAACCTTCATGCCTAGTGTGGAGAAAATACTCTGAGGACATTTATAGTGTAGATAAAACAAAACCCTGCCTGCCGGATATGTGCCTTACAGCAGATACTACAAATTCAACAAAGGGTTCTACTCAGCACACTGAAAAATGACTTAAAGAAGCTGACCAACCAGTGCCTCTGCAGACCCGGTGTGGCTCAGGATCTGCATTCTCCCTGCCGCCTTCCTTAGCTACTGAAGGCATGTCTGCGAGGGGCCCACAGGGAGTCCACAGTGACTCTGCTACCGACTAGCAGGGCTAATGCCCACAGTACTACAGTCCCCTCACTGACCTTTTGTGGGCACAGGCTTGCCACAGAAGCCGCGAGCCTGGCCACCCATCCAGCTTGTCTGCAAAGATACAGACTGGGGACATTGGTGGTCGGGTTTCACACTCTAGCACTTCATGGCTTCTGGGCCACAAGGCCCAAGGGAAAGAGAGGGCATGGAGGTGAGCCACTGCTCCACGCTGCAGGTGTGTGCTCTCGGCACGTGCACAGATGGAGCACAGATGGAGCCACCGATAAGCTGCAAGGACCACCTTCCCAAGGCTTCCTGGACTTTTGGCTCATGGTCCTAACTTCTAAACAAAAGATTAGGCCTTTCTGCAAGGTACAGGTATTTGTAAAATATTAAAGACAGAGATAAGAGGTACGGAAAGGTGATTAAAATATTACCTTCCTACACGCTGACTCTTCATAATCACACTCGGCCTCACAGACACCATTTCCTAAAATGAGCACTAATGAGTGTGCAGCATGCCACACACCTGCAGCAGGAGAGTCAGCAGTGGGTCACTTCAGGACCACATACCTGCTGTGGGACAATGGTCTTTTATCCTGTCACTTGTATTATGTTTAATAAAATGCTGATTGGCCAGTAGCCAGGCAGGAAGTAGAGGCAGGGCAATGAGAATGCTGGGAAGAGGGAAGCGCAGTTTGCAGTCATGTCCCAGCCACAGAGGAAGCAAGAAGTGATTGCCTTGCTGAAAAAGGTACCAAGCCACGTGGCTAACACACACAAAAATTACGGGTTAATATAAGTTATAAGAGTTAATAACAAGCCTAAGCTACTACACCAATCAGTTTATAACTAATGTAGACTTATGTGTAGTTCTTTGGGACTGAATGACTGCAGGACCAGGTGGGACAGAAACTTCAGTCAACACACACCATGGCTTTAGGTAATTATTTTTCATAGACTATTTGACCATAATAGAAAAAAGTATCATTAAATTTATATGCAAAATATAACTTTAGCATTATTTATATGGTATAACTTATACCCCAATTTAAACTGTGTACATGTATTTACATACATCTGTCTCTTAACCAAAGCTTGACAGACAGTGCAGCTGATAACGTGGTTGTCTGAATGGGTTTTCTTATTGTTTATGGTTTTACCCAAATTTTCAGTAACAAATAATTTTTGTAAATGGGGGAAGAAACTAAACTACGACACGGTGAAAAGTTACCTGGGTCCTAGGTGTAATGTTTCCAGCCACACTGGTGCTGAGTGACCCTGGACAAGTGAACAAGTGACTAAAGAACAGGTATCTGCCTCGCCATCCACAGTGTGCGAGTGATGGGGAACCAAATGCATGCAGGTCTGGAGCCACACACCTGCAGCTGCTCTGCCACTCCGCATCAGAGGGAAAGCCGGGAGCCAGAGTGCCAGACTGCTCTGAAGGACCCCAGTCTGGCTCACACACCCCTCCCGTGGAGAGGACACATTGGCAGGGGTGCGAGGGTGAGAGAGACTTGGAGTTGTCCTTCCTAGCCATTAAGGCTTTCACAATGTTAGCCTTTCAGCAGACACAAAAGCAGCAGAATGTCACTCCTTCAGTTACTGAACCAAAATTGTGACTATCACTTCTCAATTAAAGAAAATGTACTTGTTTTGCCTGGTTTTGGCTTAGTTTTGCTTTTGTTTGCTTATTTTTAGTTTGTTGTGTGCGCGCACGCACAAGTGTGGATGTGCATGTATGTGTAGGTACCTATGGAGGCAGATGTCAAAATCCATTGCTTTGGTTGAGACAGGGTCTTGCATATCCCAGGCTGAACTTAAGCTCAGTATATAGCCAAGAATGACCTCTGTACCGCCTGTGTTCACCTCCCAAATGCTGGAACTATAGGCATGTGCTTGGAATATTCCTTTACACTGTGTGAGGATACATCACCGTGATTGATTTAAAAGCTAAATGGCCAATAGCTAGGCAGGATTCTCGGGCATAGAGAATGCTGGGAAGAAGAAGGGTGGAGAAGACAGAGAGATGTGAAACAAGTCAGACACAAGAAATGGGACAGAAGTAAAAGCCACATGGTAGAATGCAGATTAATTTAAAAAAATGGGTCAACTTAAGTTTATGAGAGCTAGTTAGGAACAAGCAAGCCTAAGCTACAGGCTGAGCTTTCATAATTAATAATAAATCTCCATGTCATTTTCTGGGAGCTGGTGTCCCATAAAGAAAAATCCACCTACAGGTATGTGCCACCTCACTCAGCTTTGGAATTTTTTAATATCCTAATTTGTATGTTCAGAACAGATGTAGGGGCTAGAGAAATGGCTCAGTGGTTAAGCTCATGCATTGCTCTTCAGTGGGCTGAAGTTCTATTCCCAGCACTGACATCCGACAGCTTACAACCACCCATAACTCCAGTTCCGGGGGTTCTGATGCCTCTGGCCTCTGGGGGTACCTGCATTCACATGCACAAACCCATACAGAGACAAATCCAAATAATTAAATAAACTTTTACAAATTTTTTTTCAAAACTTAATCTTAAGGACTGTGAAATGGTTTAGCAGATAAAGGTGCTTGACCTGAGCTGATACCTGAAACCCACATTGTAAAATGAATGAACAGACTCCCCCAGTCGCCCTATGACTACTACATATGATCATGGCATGCACTCCCACGCACACGGTAGAATGAATGAACAGACTCCCCCAGTCGCCCTATGACTACTACATATGATCGTGGCATGCACTCCCATGCAAACATGTACATACATATATTATTTTTCAAAAGCAAAAATCTCCAAATTTAAAAGGAACTTCATATATTTATGTGTGTGTTTATAACTGTAGTTAACATTGTATCCATGGTTACTGAGGAACCTAAGGGGGGTGATCAGGAATGACTGACTTTCCACTGTCACTAGTTGATTTTCAGAAGAATAATTTTTAAATAATTTCTTGGACCAAAAGAAAGACACAAAAGTCTCCTGAAATTGGAGTTAGGAGTCACTGCCTTAAATGTCTTAAAACCCAAAGGTATTGTACGGCCTTCTGCAACTCAAAACGTGAGCTCTCTCTTTCTTAGCTCTTAAATACATTCAGAGGTAAGAGCAAGTTTTCCAAGGCCCCAGCTGATTAAGCCTTTCACTGGGCATGCCCTGACCCTCAGCTCTGGCTCCAGAATCAGGTCTGGCTGCAGCAGCTCGAATGATGAGTCAGGACACCAATGTGGCACCTGTGGGAATACAGCAGAAGCCTTGGGACGGGGGAGAATGACTACAGAATCTGCTCCATGATTTTGAAACTGCCAAAGGCACAAACATGGCCATCTTTTGAACTCTTTAACACCTTCCGAGGCTTTCTAAATTTCTATTGCCAAGACCAGGTACATACTTTTGTAATCCCAGCACTTGAGAGGAAAGCAAATGAATCTCTGTGAGTTCAAAGCCAGCCTGATCTACATAGGGAGTTCCAGGCCAGCTAAGGAGACCCTGTCTCTGAATAAAAAAAGGAAAGAAGAAGAGAAGGAGGGAGGGAAGGAAGGAAGGAAAATGAAGGAAAGAAGGGAGGAAGGAAAGGGAAGGAGGGAGGAAGGAAAGGGAAGGAGGGAGGAAGGGAGGGAGGGGCCCATTGCCATTTCTAAGTACATCACATAAAAAGTCAGAGGGGTTGAGTTTTGCCTTGCCCTTTTCAATTCTCCTCTTACCTGAGGACAGGTGTTCAGCTGCAGAGAGTAAAATAGGAACCCTGTGCTTACCACTGGGATGACGTGGGTGACACCGTCCCCACTGTCGATGACTACCCCCGTCAGTGTGCGCTCACCAACTTGCCGGGATGTCCATGAGGCTGCCAGAGCCAGCACTGCCTGGAGAGAGACATTGAACACCCTCTGAAGAGAGACGGCGCCCCGCCCGGAAGGTCAGCAGCCGTCGCTGACGGGTCTCAGGTTCTGCAGTGAACGTTTCGTACTTAACGAGTCTGAGACACTTCCCTTTTCCTGTCCCACATCTCCCAAACTACAATGCCCACCTAGTCAACTGGCATGCCAGTTTTCATTTCAAATGAAGAAGCTGGGTTTTTGCCAAAAACAAAGTTTTACAAACAAGAAACAGTGAAATGGAATTCCACTGCTAAACCCCAAGATTTCACTTCTAATTTACTGATGATCCAAAGGCAGCCACAAACACAGCCTGGGTTGGTTGGTTTCTTTGTTCACAGAATTTATCTGTGGTTTGAGGTGGGGGTCTCCTGTAACCTAAGCTGGCTTCAAACTTGTCATGTAGCCAAGGATGGCCTTGAACTCATGATCTTCCTGCCTCCAACTCCAGAATACGAGGATGTGCTCCACCATACAGCTTCTTCCACACTTGATTTCTTGTCAATCATTTCTTGATTCTCTGGGATCAAACCCAGGGCTTTGTGCTGGGCAAGCGCTCTCCCTAACTTGGCCCACATGGAACTCTTCTCTTACAGGTGATGAGACCTCCATCCAGAAACTTTGATCTGGTAGGTACAAGACAGCGGTTCTCAGCCAGGGGCAACTCTGCTCTTCACAGAATGTCTGGCCACTTCTGCCATTGCTTGCTATCAACAATTACTATCGGAGAGGAGGCTGGCTGCTGCTACTTTACACTCTGCAATGCACAGGACACGCTACAGCAAGGAACTAGCCAGCCCAAAGCCAGGCCAAGATGGAGCACAGGAATTTAAACTTTACTTTTTTTTTAAAGATCTATTTATTTAGTATGTAGTGTTCTGCCTGCATGTATGCCGGCAGGCCAGAAGAGGGCGCCAGATCTCATTACAGCCAGTTGTGAGCCACCATGTGGTTGCTGAATATTGAACTCAGGACATCTGGAAGAGTAGCCAGTGCTCTCAACCACTGAGCCATCTCTCCAACCCAGGAATTTAAACTTTTGAAAAGCATATTCTGGGTGAAGTTGACATATAGACCATCTTAAGAACCATTAGGTCTTGTGGGACATGGTGGCAAACACCGTTCATCACAGCACTCAAGAGGTTAGGACAGGAGGATCACCCTGAGTTTAAGCCCAGAGTAGCTATAGAGTAAGGTATTGTATAAATCGTCATCATCATCATCATCATCATCATCATCATCACCCAGTGTTTCTGAGTACCTCCCTGTTCTATGTACTATATATGTCTTGGGAGAGAACAGAATTAGTAGATTTCTTCTGTGGGAATGGGTGGGGCCTTTACTGTGTGAACAGGCACTATGATTCATTATGGGGCGACTACAGCACCTACAAAATGCATCTCTCCACGGAACTCTTCTTTCTTACTATTATGCAGGAAATTTTGGAGAAAGACTCATCTCAGTTACTCCTCAAGACTCCAACCAGCTCCCTTGTATATAACTACCAAAGCAACAACAAAACTGTAAGCCAAGAACAAGAATCTTCAAGATGAGTTCTGGAAGCTCCCAGGAGCCCTGGGCCTCTTGGAGCAAGAGTTCATGGAACTAATGGAGCCTAATCAAGGGGCTCTCCCAAGGCATTTACTCTGTTTTAACTTTTGTTTGCTCTCTCGTTGAGACAGGATCTCACTCTGTAACCCAGACTTGCCTCAGAACAGATGATATAGCCCGGGCTGACCTAGATCCTCCTGCCTCACCCTCCCAAGTGGTAGGATCATTGATTGAGCTTATTTTGTTTTCCAATGGATGTTATGCTGTCTGTGCTGTCTTTTCATTTTATTTGTTATTTCTTATACTCACGGTGACCCAAAGTAAGTGTAAAACACTTAAAACAATAAAAACAAAAACAATAAAGCACATCTACACCTCTAACTTGACACCCAAACACGAGACTCTACATGGGAAAACCGTAGAGCCAGACCAACTTTATATTAGTGGTAGTTATATAAAAATAAATTACAGAGTCGGCAGTAGTGGCACAAGCCTTTAATCCCAGCACTTGGGAGGCAGAGGCAGGCGGATCTCAGTGAGTCCGAGGCCAGCCTGGTCTACAAAGCAAGTTCTAGGACAGCCATCATGGTTACATAGAGAAATCCTCTTTCAAAAAAAAAATTAAATAAAAAAAATAAATAAATAAATTACAGGCAAGATTCTTTATGCTTTGATTCAAACCTGAATAGCTTGGTGATGGGGTGAGAGAGAAGAGAAATGTCTAGCCCGGTCTGAGCACAGAAGGCCTTGGGATTACTGTGAGAATCAGAAAGACGTTACTGTTTTTACCTGTACTGCAATGTAGAGTCCTGGTACATTAAATGATTCAAACATGATTTCCGCAAGGTACTCTCTGTTTTCTGGTGTGTTCAGTGGAGGTTCTGTCTGTAAGAAAATGTTAGATTTAGTGTTCTCTCAAATTTCATATAACTACATCAGAATTATAAAAGGCTAACCTAACGGCCTGTTGGATAGGGAATTAGAGAACTCCCTAGTTGCAAAGACAGGGTTCACTAAAGGTGACTAGTTAAAGGTATCTGACTGTGGGTCTCAAAAGCTTTGACAAGGCAGAGTGAAGACTCTATGGGGCTTCTGGTATCAGGAATCACCCAAAGTTCAAAGTTCAACAAGACACAGAAAAAGAGAAGCTCATTCATTACCTACATTACACCAAGCATCCCTGAACTGAAAACCATGATGCAGGATGCCAAAGGCATGTATTCCTGAATACAGCCAAGGGTGAAGACTCATGATGCTATTCCCAGTACCCAGACCAGAGACAGATGAGCTCTCCAAAGAACAGGCAGAGGGAAAGCTGCTGCTTGAAGCAACAGAAGTTTCCTCCCACCTGGCACTCACAGTGGCTCAACCCACCACACTTCAGGATGGCTGCCATGTCCCTAGGGCAACAACCTCCTAGGCCTACCAAGCCCACACTCACACATACAATGAAGGCAAATGTTAACTGCTAATATTACATAAAAATGCTAAAAGAAAGAGAAAAGTAATCAAAACACAAATGGAGACAAAACCAAAAACATACAGAGGAAGCATCCTAAGGTGACCCAACCTGAAACTCTGAGCACCAACCTGACATCACAGTAATGTGAAATTACCCTCTGGCTATGTGTACAGATCTTTATGAAACATAATGCATTTAGCACTAAGACCTCAGTCCTAACCCCATGATATCTCATTATGTACGTTCAAGCTTTCCAAACTCCAGAAATCTGAAAGCTTCTGGCTGCATGCATTTTGAGCAAGGGATACCAAGTGTACACCTAAAATGATACGAAAACAAAGCAGAAGAAAATCTTGAGAGACTGTCAACAAGCCAAATCCCTTTTAAAACGGTGTTATCAGATAGGATAAAAAATCGTCAGACAACAACCACATTAAAACAAGGTGCTGTATTTTTCCAAAATAATAA
This sequence comes from Ellobius talpinus, assembly GCA_001685095.1. Classification (NCBI taxonomy): domain Eukaryota; kingdom Metazoa; phylum Chordata; class Mammalia; order Rodentia; family Cricetidae; genus Ellobius; species Ellobius talpinus. The sequence continues at coordinate 28,348 of LOJH01000871.1, forward strand.
AAATCTACATCTTACATTTACATAAACTACAAAAATAATGAAAATGTTCTGGACCTTTTGGCAAAAAGTCCACATTGCCTTTTACTATGGACTGAATTGTGATTCCCCCAAAATTCATGCATTAAAATCCTAACCCACAAGTCTCCCCTCCCTCTTTCTCTCCCTTCCTTTTTCCTCTCTCCCTCTCTCTGCCTCTCTCCCTTCCTGATGTGGACTATTCCTTTATACTGTGTGAATATATGTCACAGTGATTGGTTTAATAAAAAACTAAACAACCAATAGCTAGGCAGGATTTCAGCGCAGAGAGAACACTGGGAAGTAGAAGGCTACCAGGAGTAGCCAGCCAGATGTGGAATGAGTCGGACACACAAAATGGGGTACAGGTAAAAGCCACGTGGTAGGATATAAATTAAAAGACATGGGTTAATTTACGTTATAAGAACTAGTTATAAAAAAGCCCAAGCTATCAGATGAGCTTTTGTAATTAATAATAAGGTCTCCATGTCATTATTGGAGAGTTGGCAGTCCCAATAAAAAGTCAGACTACACCTCCCTTCTCCTTACGCATTAGCACAGAGAAGAGGCCATCAAAAGCCAAGAAGAGGGCCCTGGCCAGGAAACATTCTGGCTGTACCTCCCTAATCTTGAACGTGCAGCCTCCAGGACTGTGAAAAAAATAAGCCTCTCCTATTTAAGCCTCTTTGTCTGCGGCATTCTGTCAAGATAGCAGAGCATGCCACTAACACTTCAAGCAGGGAATAAAGCCTCTGGCTTCAGAATGGCTACTTAAACCCTGTGGCACACAGGGCCATACTTAAGCATCTCCATGGCAGGAAGGATAACCCAATAATTTGGTATCTGGCCACAATGTCAATCCAAAATTTTGCAAAATCAAAATATCTTAACTGTGTATAAACTCAGGAAATCAATTAATGCTGCGAAGACCTTTTATGTACTGCTCAGAGGGAGGTGAGGTGTTACACCGTACACAATCGCAACACTGCTCCTGCTCGAGATCCCAAAATTAAACCCTAATTATCTCTAAACAAAGAATGTTCAGATGAAGCCTCCTCCCTGAGGACTAGCGTCATAGTATCAGAAGGTGCTATGCAAACTGCCAAAGGAGGTTAGCAATTAATAGCCCTACCTAACTGTGCCGCCTATGAACCACAACAACGGCCAGCCCTGCAAGACAAGTCCTAAAGAGTGGCACTCAGACTTCTTGGTAACCAACAGCCCTCTAATTGGACCTAAGGCCTTCCCAACAGCCTAGTACTGAAAACCTAGCCAACTACCTGGGGCTATTGAGGTCATGGATCTTAGAGGAGAACCTGCTAACACCACTTTACTAGAACAGCTAACTCCCAACTGCATTCTAAACCCTTATCCTTACACCCATAGGTGAGTGTCGCTCTCGTCCCCCATCAGAAGCTTGTTTTCACAGGAGACGGAGACCATCACAGAAAACCACAGCTGGTCAAAATCCAGCCACAACAAATACACCAGCCACACAACTCCTGCACCCTTTAAGGCTCAGGGAGCATCAAAGAAGAAGGGAAAGAAAGATTGTAAGAGCCAGGGGACCAGAAAATCTGCTTTGAGATCATGTCTCCTAGAAATGACCCGGAAGCTTCACCCATGATACTGAAAAAATATGGCTGCCTAAACAAGACCCAAACAATATCAACACACATGCTGATGTGCTCTAAGAGGGAACTCTCATGAGGCTCTACCTGAGACACGCTACTAACCACTGCTGAGAGAGGAAGAATTAGATTTTCCCAGGGATGAGCCCCCTACTGGCTATACAATACCAAGTGGTCAGCCCTGAAATCGTGCACATACAAGCAACACTAAGTGGACTTGGAAAGTTATATTTATGCATTTACGCATGTAATAATAATAATAGCAATAGTAGAAGTAATGAATTTGAGAGAGTAATGGGGCACATTGGAGGAGCAGGAGCAAAAGAACACTGTTGTTCTAACCTCTGCACAGTGACTGCACCTTAATCTACTGCCATCTCAGTCAGCAATGGCAACTCTGCAGTTACCAGTCTAGCTGGCTGCTCAGGCCTCAGCCTGGCAAGAACTCTGCTCCCACAGGCAACGGCCCTATTACTGCCACCACCTGTAGCTCTGATTAAATCTCTAGCGTTTTAATTATGAATAAGACTCAAGATTCAAAGGCTGGGGTGAAAACCTAAGAGCTCAGAGAGGTTGAGCAGCAACTAGTCAATCCTCTCTCCTTGCTGGTGTCCATAGAAGACTCATGAACTTCCACCTCAACAAACCCCAGAAAAAACTGCACCACTCCAAACCCTACCCTACTACTTCCTGTGAATATCTCTCGCAGATGCCCTCTGAGGCTCTAGGATGACTTTCTGCCAACTAGTTGCTAACTCAACMTCCTGACCCAAGGTTAATTTTATTTAATTAATGCAAATGCAAACTTGGGGTTCATGGTGTGATCGAATATCCCCAAACAAAACACAGGAGGGGTTGAAGGGAAGAAAAGAAAGGAGGGGAAAATAATATATTTTAATTTAAAAAATGTTAAATTAAGAAAAAAAAGAACGGCTGGGCAATGGTAGCGCAGGCTTTAATGCCAGCCATTGGGAGGCAAAGGCAGGTGGACCTCTGTGAGTCTGAGGTCAGCCTGGCCTATAAAATCAGTTCCAGGACAGGCTCCAAAGCTACACAGAGAAACTCTGTCTCAAAAGAGAGAGAGAATGCTCTAAGAATAACATGATACATAGAGCTGTGCATGGTGGCATACACCTTTTATCCCAGCACTCAGGAGGCAGAGGCAGAGAAATTTATGAGTTCGAGGCCAGACTGGTCTATATAGGTAGTGCCAGGCCAGCCAGTGCTATATAGTGATACAGCAACAACAAACAAAAACTGTATCCCTTTATCCACAAGATTATTCTGTTTCTTAGCAATCACAAGCAGAAGTCAAAACAGACAAGAGCCAGCTGCTGTCTAGCTAGCCATACAACTGTGATGGCCATGGCTATGGGAACTGGTTGTTTGAAGAGAAATGTGTCCCATGGGCTCCTGAACTTGAACACAGACCCTGTAGGTGAAGCTCCTGGAGAGTTTCAGAGATGCAGCCTTGCTGAAGGAAGTATGTCATTGGGAGTGGGCCTTGAGATCTCACAGCCCCACCCACTTCCTGTTTACTCTCTCTGCTTCCTGTCTGTAGTAAAGATGTGACCTCTCAGCTTCCTGCCCCATCACCATGACTGGTGCTTGCTGCCAAGCCTCCCAGTCAGACAGACTCCTCTCTCTGGAACCGTAAGCCAAAATTGAACTCTCTTCCTTAATTTGCCTTTGGTCACAATGTTTTATCATAGCAATAGAAAGGTAACTAATATAGAAACTGCAAATAAAAAGGAGCAAGGGCCACCAAGATGGCTCAGTGTGTAAAGGTGCTTGCCACCAAGCCTGACGACCTGAGTTCAAGCCCCAGGGACCACATGGAAGAAAGAAAACTGACTCCTTCAAGTTGTCTTCTGGCCTCCACATGAGCATACATACAGTGCACACACAAACACAAAAATAAAGACATAAACAAGAAAATGGAGTGTAATACTGTACATAAAGTATAAAAACATGGGTGAAAAGGGAGAAACTAATAAATGTTAACCATCTCTATGTTAATGGGATGTGACTGAGAAAGGCATAGACATTATTTCCAGAAATTCTGATTCCTCCCTTCATCTCTACCATTACCAGGAAGGAAGCTTACACCCTGGGTGAGACTCTGGACCAGCACCTACATACCCCCTCACATAGCAATGCAACCCCCTTAGCCACAGACCAAGCACTAAGCAGAAGTAAACCCATCACAGAGCTGGAGCAGACAGAGCATGGCCATGGCACTCCTGGCCACCGGGTCCCTGATACAGGACACTCAAGATGGACAGAATACAGCAGAAGGCACAAGAGCAGCTGAGCTCTATTTGAGCTGCTGTCTTCAGACCCGTGAACTGCCTCACCCTGGCAGGCAGTATGAGCTGTACTTTATTAGCCCTGTGTGGTCATGATTGATTAGTCATTGGTTGATACTGAAAACGGCAACAGGTCCAGACAAAAAGTATATCCTAGACTTCTTCATGGACAAGGATGACTAAGTAGCTAAGCTCTGGCCAGTGAGATACAAAAGCCGATACCAAACAGTAGAGCCTCTTTGCCTTTACCCCTCCTTCTTCCTTTAGAATAAGGGAATGGCTGAAGCTACAGTAACCAACCTTGGAATAGTCAGCATCCTCATCAGGGAAGCCAAATAACAAATACTCTTGGGAAGAGAAATCCCTCATAACACCAGACCTACACCTGCCATAAGCTGATTTATAAAGAAAACTGAAACCCCTGCCTTGTTTGAACTACTATCACTGGCTACCAATCACAACTCACTATCTTTGAAGAATTAGATTCTCTACTTCATCGTCAGGGAATATTTGCTATGTACTCCCGTTCTCTGGGTCTGGAATCAAAGTATTCTTTTTGTTTGTTTGTTTTGTTTTGTTTTTCAAGACAGGGTTTCTCTGTGTAGCCCTGGCTGTCCTGAAACTCACTCTGTAGACCAGGCTGGCCTCAAACTCAGAGTGATCCACCTGCCTCTGCCTTCCAAGTGCTGGGATAAAAGGTGTGCTTCAGCACAACTTGACCCAAAGTCGGTATTCTTAAGGCTATGTCCTCATAACCCATTTCTTCCTTGGTCTTCCACTTCTTCTGTGTCCATCACCAAAGGCATGGGAAGTATTTCTTTGGAAGACACACTTGAATAAAACATTCCCAAACAATTACACAAGATCAAAGTCTTTTTATTGTCTTAATATAAAAGCATATGATTAGAATATCACATAAAAGGAAACTACACAGCATTATAATTCATAGCAATAGTAAAATTACCACCTGGTATTTATTCAAAATGAATAATTAATTAGTGTTATGAAAAATAAACCTATATTTCTCCATGAGATAAAAAATTAAATGCATATGCCTAGAATTAGTTCCACCTTTAAACCCCTCTATGACTGTAGTGGAGAAATGCTTTACTATTATTGGTATATGTATACAGGAGCACAGGTACACAAGTGTCACGTATACCAGTGGACATCAGAGGATAACTCTGCAGTGCCAGCTTTCTCCTTTCGTTGAGGGTTCTGGCCATCAAGCTTGCACAGAATGCACTATTATCTATTGAGCCATCCTGAAACCATTTTTAAAACATAAACACTCAAAGAAAAGAGAGCAGGAGCTTTCATGCTAGAAGCTTGGAGACAGGTGGACCAGCACAGACTGAGCAAACCCATGTAGCCCATCCCTGTGCTGGCTAGTGGTCACTGAATTAGGAAATGTAACTGAAGGTTTCTCTTCTGCCTGCCAATTCCCAAATAAACACTCAGAGGCTTTTTATTAATTAAGCAAGTTTGGCTGATGGCTCAGGCTTATTATTAACTAGCTCTTACAACTTAAATTAACCCATTTTTAGTATTCTATATTTTACTACGAGGTTTGTGGCTTGTTACCTCACATCTTGCTTCTCTGGTGACTACTGGTGTCTCCCTTACTCTGCCTTCTTTCTCCCTATATCTTTGCTTGATTTCTTGCCTGGCTTTATTTTTTCTGGCTATTGGGCAAATCAGCCTCTTTATTAACCAATGGTAACAAAACATTCACAGCATACAGAGACATCCCTCATTATGGAAAAGCATGTCTGAACCATCATTAATATGTTAGCAAATTTTATGTCAACTCAACACAAGCTAGAGTTATCTGTGAAAGGAGGGAAACTCAATTGAAAAATTGTCTCCTTAAGATCCAGCTATATTTTCTTAATTAGTGACTGATGGGGGAGGTCCCAGACCATTGTGTTCCCGAGTTCTATAAGAAAACAGGCTGGGCAAGCCATAATGAGCAAGCCAGTAAGCAACAGCTCCTGCCTCTAAGTTCCTGCCCTGTTTGAGTTCCTATCCTGACTTCCTTCAATGAGGAACAGTGATACGAAAGTGTAAGCCAAATAAACCCTTTCCTCCCCAACTTGTTTTTTGCATGTTTTCATTACAGTAATAGAAACCCTAACCAAGACTATCAACAATTCAGGGAATTCCAGAGCATGATGTAGATGTATGAAGCTGTCATAGTGAAATCCATTTAATTTGCTAACCAAAAACCTAATTTAAGAAAAAGGAAAAGAAGGGAAAGAAAGGGAAATGAAAGGAAAGGAAAATAAATTGGGTGTGGTGGCACATGCCTATAATCCCAGAACTGGTAACATGGAAATTGGTGGATGCCCAGAACTTGAGCTTGTCAGTCAAGCCTGGGCTACTTGCTAAGTTTCAGAACAGTAAGAGAACGTGTGTGTGTCACTCTCTCACACACAAACACACGAGTCATGGTCTAGCCTCTCCACTCTCAAAATCACCCAGCCCAGTCACCTAGCTCCACCTCTTACTAGCACACCATGGCCCCCCACCGTAGCCCCACACCATGGCCCCACACCGCCCTTCTTCACTCCCATCTCACAGGCCCTCTAGTTAAACTACTCTAGTCAGTTCTTCAAAGTTGCCATGGTGTCCTGAAAATGGATTTCTCTAGGTTCGCAGAAAACACCACCTATTTCTTCCTGACAAGGCTTATATTTTACCAGTTTCTAGACATGCCAGCTAACCCAGGGAAGGACGTGTGTGTGTGTG
>LOJH01000872.1:6788-40956 GCA_001685095.1 Ellobius talpinus
TCTCTCTCTCTCTCTCTCTCTCTCTCTCTCTCTCTCTCTCTCTCTCTCCTCATAGATCCGGAGTTAGAATCCACCAAGGGGCTCTCTGGCCTCATCATGAGTAGGCAGGCTGTGCCTCTGGGAACCTAGGGGATTGGCCTCACCTCTTCCAGCATCTAGGCCACAGTCCCACTGGGCCTCTTGTCCCCTTGTCCCCTCCCCACACCTTTCCTATGCAGTCACACCTTCCCCCATTTCCCCTCCAGTTCACTCCTGGGCTTTATCAGAGAATTTGGGATCACTACGCACCTCAGGTCAGGTAAATCAGCAGCCACAGGCTACTGCGGCCTAGTGTGCCTTTTACCATGTCTGGTGACCTGTGCACAGGACACAGGGTTTGGGAGGTGGACATCTCTAGATGTCCATTCTATAACATGGGGAGCACCACACCTGAAGCAAGGGGCTCAGGCATGGCCTTCAGCCTAGAACAAGCACCTGACTTGTATCCCAGGCCCCGCCAGTGCCCCTACCTCCTGGTCACCCATCTGTTTAGATTCCTGCTCCCCTCCCTTCCTGGGGACCAGACCCTAACTCCATTTCACAAACATCTAGTTGGTGTTAGAGCCCCATTCTAAAGAAGAGAAAGTGAGGCCCACTGTCACACGTGCCCTTAAACCCCAAACTCAGGATTTAGTTCCAGGGAAGGTTGCTCAGGGGTTGGACTTGACATAGAGCCAACTTGTCACGTGTGGAGGGAGTGGGCCATTCACCTGCAGTTGTCCATGGGTAGAATCAGTTACCAAGAACACGGAAGCTCCATTGAGTAATGCTCAGACCAGCAAGTGCCTGTCCTGGAATGACGGTTGTTGCTGGCAGTGCTGGAGCTGACTGTGAGGCTCTTGGGTCCCCCACATGCTGAACATGGGCTCCTCTGTGGAGCAGCTCCCCACCTTTTACCATCCAATTCTCCCAACTTTGTAAGCACGTCTCATAACTTCCTCCCAACTGGCAAGAAAACTGGAGCCCAGAGAAGTTAAGTGACTTGCCTGAGGTCACACAGCTAAGCAGCAGGTCTGTCCAGCCCCAGTGAACACCCTTTCACCATGTCTGTCTGACTATTCCTTCAATGACCCAGTTAGCAAGAGACCACCCAAGGCAGGAGAAAGTGCCCCATAGGAGATGGTAGGACTGAGAACGACCCAGAATAGTATCTCGGGGCCAGGCTCACCCTGTGACACTTTCTACTCCTGTGTCCCCGAGCCCAGGCGGAGACCAGCGCACAGAGGGCCTCTGTGGACACTAACCGCTCTACCCACCACCTGGCAGAGACAGTGGATGCCTTCCAGGAGCAGAAGCTGAAGGACCTCCGGGTAGGCAGTGGCAGTCTTATGTGAGTGTGTGCACGCAGGTGAGCGGGTGTGAATTCCCGTGTTTGAGAGTAGGCACACACGTACTGTGTGACGGCATGGCCCTCAGAGGCCAGGGCTCTGGGGAGAGTTGATCCTAGCTGCAGATTCAGGGTAGGCTGGCCTCACCCAGCTGTTCAGTGCTCTTGACACAGCTCCCGACCGGGAGGATACTGAGGCACAGCTCTGTCCCCATTGTCCCCTCCTGCGCCTGGTCTTCCTTCCCAAGTATGTCCACCTAGCTCCCCCTTGAAGCTCTAAAAGCCCTTTTAGGAAGCAGCCATGTTGGGGTGCTGTGAGGCAGGCAGGGTCTCCTTTATCTCCACCAGAACCCCCAACCGCCCAGCATCATGGGATACTAGGTCAAGTCCCACTTGCTCTCACAAGACTAACTGACCACGGATGTCCCTGCCCGCCCCACCCTCCAGTCCTCTCTTTTCCACCCTTAAACCTCAGGAACCTCTTGACTGACAGACAGTTCTGATCTGTCAGTCTTGGCGTTCACACCCTTGGCTCACCTTGTCCCAAGGTCAAAGAACAGCCCCTCCCAAGGCAGCAATCTGGGGCCTTCCAGCCTCCTACACAGTCACCCCCACCCAAAGCTAAGGCTCAGGTTCCTTCTACCCCAGGGACTTAGCACATGCTGTGTCTTGGGTCAGGCCTCTGTCCTGGGTTTACCCCCTTTATCTCTGAGGTACAGAAGATCAGCTAGACCATCAGGGCCCACGCAGTTGCAGGTACTTGGGAAGTATTTGTGGAGTGAATGAGTGAGTATATAAATGAATGAAGCTGGGAACTGGTGTCTCGATTAGGAGGCTTTCTAAAAGCGGGCACTGTTAGTGCAGTGTGAAAGGGACTTGGCACCAGTGGGGTCTTCTTGCCTCTAAGGTAGAGGGTTGTTCCCCCCCATTTAAAAAGACTAAGGGATGTGGCTCAGCATCCACAGTGTGACCCTGTGTGGCGCTGCTACCCTGACCAGGCTGCTCTCTCGCAGAGAATCTTCTCTGACTTTGTGACCATCGAGATGGTCTTCCACGCAAAGGCAGTGGAGGTGTATTCCAGCGCTTTCAGGACCCTGGAGAGCTACGACCTGGAGCGAGACCTACAGGTGGGTCCCCGGGCTTGTTCTGGGCTTTTGTGGGTTTCTATCTAGCTTGAGGGCTTGCTCTGATGAGCTACTTCAAACAGCTGGTCTGGATGCCACCCCGTCATGGACTCTTCTCCTGGTCACCTGGAATGTCACTTGTTCAGCATCACAGGACTGTTTAGTACTAAAGAGAGACAGCTGGGACAAAAGCTTTCTGTGGCTGGCACTTAGCTCTAGGCTCAAAGCGCTGACTGTCCCCAGCCGTGCTGACTAGATTCACAGCAAGCTTTATCTGCAGAGCTCAGGTCCCCAAACCAACGCTGGGAGCCAATATCTGTCCCTTTATCTTGTGGCTTTGGGTCACAATCTGGAGCTGGGCTATCTCAAAGGCGTCTTTCTGTGTGGGCAGATGTTGAGGGAGGTAGCTGTTCTCTGGACGCAGGGAAAGGGTAAAGGTGCCTTAGGAGGCAGTGTGGGGGTCCAATAGGTGTGGAGCTTGGTGACTGAGCCAGGAGTTCACAAAGCCCACAGCCTCGCACCTACCCCAGGTTCCCTGGGGAGGATGGTTTCCACCAGCCAGTAGTCTGAGACACGGGGTCAAGAGGAAGTCACTCTGTGTGCTCCTGGCATGATGGTACAGGTGACCTGCCAAGGCTGCCACTCAAGAACAGAATGGGAGATGGAAGATCCATCAAAGGGTTTTTACATAAGCTTTAAAACCACACAGAAGGCTACAGAAAACCCCAAGGTTCTCCAAAGCTTCACTGGTCTTTCTGGCCCATGATAGCCTCAATCATATGCTCCTGTCTCGGCCACCTCGGGGCTAGGATTTCAGGCATGTGGCCCAAGTCCCAGCTCTACAATATTCTTTCAGGGGTGGAGAGCAATGTCTAACCAGTGCTTTCCCTGTGTGACTGACTGTGTTACCTAGTGCCTTTGGCCTCAGTTTTCCCATCTGTTTGATGGGATTAGAACACCCCCTGGGGGCTGCTGTAGGGTCTATAAAATAGCAAACAGGAAGTGAGAGGCTTCATAGCTTCCTGTCTTTGCTTCCTATTTCACTCCTGTGCTTTCAAGCTGAGTCCATCCACCCTGGTCTTTCCTTGGCAGGACTTCAGAGCCAAGATGCATGGAATTTATGGGCATGGCGAAGCTCGGCCACCCACAGACACCAGCCCCTCTCAATCTGTCCCTTGGCCTCTGGTCAGCCAGGTGAGCACTTATATATTATGGGAGTCAATCCAGGACAAAGTGAAGAAACCAGGGGAGTGGATGGATGGGTGACAGCTGGTGCAGTGGGGACAACGCTGGGGTGGCACTGTTCATGTCTGCCTGAGTGGGCCACCACCCCAGAGGCACACTGAGGGGAGTGCATGGGAGGGAGGGGTCTAGAATGACAGGGTCTGACCTGATCCCACCTGGACCAGATTCAGAATTTCTCAGATGTTAGGAATAAGGCACACACGGCAAATGTCATCTGACGGTTCAGGAATGGCTTGCTGTCACCAGCCTTACGCCAACAACCTTGGGCAGACTGGCAGGGTCTGCAAGAAGGATGTGGACAGGGCAGGCATGGTCCTAGAGTCACAGTGAAGAGAGGTGACCACTGTGAGGGGGTGGACACTGTGAGGGAGGGGGACACTTTGAGGTAGGAGGACACTGTGAGGGAGGGGGACACTGTGAGGGGGACACTGTGAGGGAGGGGACACTGTGAGGGAGGAGGACACTGTGAGGGAGGGGGACACTGTGAGGGAGGAGGACACTGAGGGAGGACACTGTGAGGGAGGGGACACTGTGAGGGAGGGGACACTGTGAGGGAGGGGACAATGTGAGGGAGGAGGACACTGAGGAGGACACCGTGAGGGAGGGGACACTGTGAGGGAGGGGGACACTGTGAGGAAGGAGGACACTGTGAGGGGGACACTGTGAGGGAGGGGACACTGTGAGGAGGACACTGTGAGGGAGGGGGACACTGTGAGGGAGGGGACACTGAGGGAGGGGACACTGTGAGGGAGGACACTGTGAGGAAGGAGGACACTGTGAGGAGGACACTGTGAGGGAGGGGACACTGTGAGGACACTGTGAGGGAGGGGGACACTGTGAGGGAGGGGACACTGTGAGGGAGGGGGACACTGTGAGGGAGGGGACACTGTGAGGGAGGGGACACTGTGAGGAGGACACTGTGAGGGAGGGGACACTGTGAGGGAGGAGGACACTGAGAGGGAGGCGGACATAGCTACAGTCACTCCTTATAGTGGTACAGGACAGTCACCTCTCCAGCTCCTCGTCACCACCGCTCCTGGTTTGGATGCTGCAGCTGTGACTTTTCTTTCTGCCATTCAGAGTGTTCAGAGCACCGTGGCACACCAGGGAAAAGATGAGGAGGAGAGTGAGGCAGACTCTGTGGAGGAGATCCCCCTGGAGGACCTCAAGGGACAGCAGCAGGGATGCCGTGACTAGGAAGAGGATGCAGTGGCAGGTGGAAGGCCTAGGCTAGCCTGGACCCTGGTGGGCTCTGCTTGTGTCCTCGGGTCAGGGATTCCCTTATCAGCACAGCAGGCTGCTCTGCGGACTCCTACTCCTGGTGTCAGTGAGAGACATATGACTCTCGGTAGCATCCTTGCTTTGCCTGTTTCCTGCCTTCATCTGGAGACAGGAGTCTCCACACTTGTGTTAATGCTAAAGCATAGTGATTTAGTTTTGGGGGTCTTCCCGGTCAAATACCACCAACTGGGAAGCTAAAGCAGCAGAATAGACCGCCCTGGCCAGAAGCTACCATCTGTATCAGGTGTTGGAAGGCTAGCTCCTCCTGAGCCGGGAGGTATGGGCAGCCTAGGCCTCTGTCCAGCTTCTGGCTCATGCAGCATGTTCCTGTGGCCATGATGCTGAATGTCTGCTTTTGATTCTACATGGTGTTCTCCCTAAGTGCACCGAAGTCTGTGCCCACATGCCCCCTTCTGTAAGTTCAGGGCCCCTCCTGAGGTTGCCTTCCAACCCCTCCACAAGGACCATTTGCAGGCTCTGCACCCCAGGACTTAACTCTTCAATACATGGACTTGGCAGACAGGCACAGATCTCAGGCATTACACAGACATGGCATGATCTATACAGTGGCCACGGGGCCATAAACACACAGAGGTTCACAGTGGGGGTAGGTAGAGGGTGGGTGGGCACCTCCAGGAGCATGTGTGGGGTGATCCCTGGGCACACTCTTCAGGGGATCTGTTCCCTAGGAAGAATGAGGCCATCATGAACATGAAAGGTCCTAGACTTGAATCAATGAACTCATGTGTGAGAGGGTACACCTGTCCTTTACCACTCTGTTCCACAGACAACTTGGGTGAGCACAGGCTTGATCACCCCCTGGCATCAGGGTGCCCCCGACCCTGCCTCCTCTCTGAGCCAAAGCACTCCCTCCTGGGAGACACCAATTTGGCCCCACATGACAGGTGGTGATCAGGTACCCCACATGTCCAAGTAGCAGGCCAGACTCGGTCCTCAGGCAAACTCTAGCCCAGCTTTTGAGTCTAGAGGGGAGTGGGGGCATCTATTTCTGTAAAGCCCGTGACGTGATTATGTATTCTGTGAAGTCCTCGCAGATATGTGAAAACAAGTTAATATGACTTCTTTCTTCAAAGATAATTTATTACAGTTTTCACCTCCTGACAAGGCAAGGTATTATATATATGGATAGGTACACTTTTTTTTTTCTTCACAGGAAACAGCCCTGCCTGAGATCCTCAACCTCATAACTTTCTCAACCTTAATTTTAGAACATGACCTGGCAGGGCACCAAGTTGTGTAACTAACAATATAAAACACAGCATCACTGGGGGGCTTCTGGCAAAAAAAATGGGTATGGAACCCTAAGAGAGAACAGACCGCGCAGGCGGAGTCCCCACAGAAACTGCACTGGGAACCGGGTATGGCAAGGCAGCCAACAGTCCAGGTTCTCACATATGCTCCATGGGGACACACGGCTGCTGTGTGAGACTAGTGTCTCCCAACAGTCAAATGTTCAACTCATCCCTCTCAGCGATCCCCATTCTGAATGAAGTGATGGTCTCAGGCTACTGAACAGCGTTCTTCTCCCCAGCTGACCCTATGCTAGCGCCTCTTGCAAGCATGGTGATGAGCCAACCTATTTCCTCTGGGCAGGGTGTCTTTCCTCCTTTCCATGAACACAGCCATCATCTAGCAGTAAGGGCCAGCCTCAGCTCAGGATCCAAGCCAAGGCAATCCATAGGCAGGGGTCCTTTCTGGATAAAGTTCTGTCTCTGAAGTTGAGCACAGCTTGTAGCTGGGCTCATGCCACTTCCCGTCAGAGCCTGGAGTCTACAGTGAAGCTGGTTCCCGAAAGCACCAACTTCCTGAGGAGCCCCATGAACACAGCCCGACTTGGGGTGGTGCTCCCAGCTCTGTGCCCATCTGTTCTTCAAAGCTCAGACCAACTACCAGAGGGACATTGGCATAAGCTTCCCTGTCACCCTGCAGCAGGGCAAACTGGCCCCCATCACTCCCTGGATCCCATCCCTCTCCAGGAGCAGGTGGCACACTGACCCAGAGTCTCCAGGGGGACTGCAGAATGAAGGCCCTGCAAGAAGGGGTATGTTCACCACACGTGAGCAGTCTGGAAAAGACTGGTCCACTCATTTTCTTACCTAACAGTGTACTCCTGTCCCCTCCCTGATGGAGTGGAGTGCAGGAACCCAGCAGCAAGAGCCCTGTCCAGTCAATGAGGCCCATTCCGTGGGCATCTACCGGCAGCTTCTCAAGCTAAACAAGCCTGAGACTGTGGCTGTGAGGACGTATCTGAAGGAAAATGGGCGAGGCAGCTCAGCCCTTAGAAGGGCTCTGCAGAGCTGGCTGACTTGGAAGATGGGAGGAATGAGGGCAGGAGGCGGGAACCCAGGAACCTCTGTGGAGGAAGGTTCTCTTACCGTTTCCCTGAGGCTGTGGGGTTAGGGCCACCTCCTAGGGGCCCTTCCTACGTGTCCCATACAAGAATCCTCTAGTTTTGGAGTCTTCTGGCTGTCCGACTGCAGTCTGGGAACCGGGATAAAGCTGCTCCAGCTGTGCGGGCTCAGCACGGAAAAATCAGCTAGTCATGTGACCCAGGAAGGTCAAGGTCAGGTGAGACTACACCTGGGACTCGTAAGGTCTCCACAATTAGAGCTCCACTTTTCACATAGTTCCCAGCAGAGAAGCTTGGGCCACTCACACCAGCAACCTGCCCTTGGAGCCTCCTGCGTCCATGGGCCCTACAGTGTCCCTGATCTACAGAAACCGACAGAGCACTGACTGCTTCCTCTCCGGTGAGGGGGGGACAAGGCAGGCTGTGAGACCCCATCTGCATCAGGCTAAGTCTCCAGCTGGGACACTGGCTCTAAGGCTACCCTGAGTTCTCAGGATCACCTTTTATTGTTTTGTTTTTGTTTTTCCCTTGAGATCAGGGCTCATGTGGCCCAGGCTGGCTTTGAATTCCCTATGTAGCTGAGGATGACCTTGAACTTCTGATTCTCCTGAGTGAAGGATTACAGGTGTACACTAGGCCCAGCCAGGAAGACTTCCTTCCTATGTGGATGAAGCTTGAACACCAGCTTTGTCCGCGGTCTGCTTGTTGAGACACTGACCTCCTCAGCCCCTTTGTTTCTTGGACAAGAGGAAAATCATGGCATGCCAGGTTGCACAATGCAGATCTCTCAATAGACCCGCGTGTGGCCCTGCCTGTGGCTAGACACTCAGCCTGGAGGCTGCCACGCTCTGCCACCGACACCCACGATACCCTAACAAAGCTGACCGCAGCAGAGTCACAGTTTACCACTGGCCTGTTTTCAGAACTGGGAACTTTTTTTCTGTAAGGGCAAACACTGTCGTGAGTGACAAAGACTAACGCAGCCCTGAAGGTCACATGCCAGAGAGGCTTGAGTGTGTTGCTAATGGGCCTGCACAGATCTGGGCCACTACTGGCCAAGACTGGAGATACTGCTTGGGATTATCCAGGTAATTTGACCTGCTGGTGAGCTCAGCAGGGCAGCCAAGGAGTGCTTGCCAGGGAGCCCAGTTCACACCTGCTTGGTGAGCCCTAGGGGAAAGCTACCACAGGAAGACAAGATACCTCATGGGCAGACTGGTGACCTCCCAGAGACACTGGCCAGAGGCTCCCAGATGTGAAACTTTACCAAGGCTAGTTGTCAACACAGGACATCTGCAGTGATGGTGGGCTCACCTCCATCACCTGCATCTTTGCTCCCATCAAGGGTCACCTTGTCCTCAGAGGGTTACCAAGTCCTTAGCAGTGGCCTGTGGATCTAACATGGGTCAGTCAGAATTTCCCAGCTCTGTGGGGTTGGATCTGCAAGAATAAAGAGCAAGACAGACAAAACAGATAACAGAGCCATCCTTCCTTTTCTCCTTGAAGGGTTATCTCAAAAAGTTGGTGTGGAACAGTCTCCAAGTCACTTCTAAAGACCGTGCGCTGGAACCATTGGTGCTCTTCCCCTTAAGGCTGTGCATGGCTGCATGGGGCAAGGCAGAAGTCAGACAACGCAGCTGCTGGAGTCAAGTCTCACTACTCCTGAATTCAACTAACACGGGACTTGGAGGAGCAAGGAGAGGCTGCCATGCTTGTACAGTTGAGGAAGGCTCTAGAGAGGACAGCAGGGGTGATCCCACTTGATGTCACTTCCCTAAAACACAGGAGCGGAGACAGGCACAGTTATGGGGTCCTAATGTTGGGGTGGGTGTCCTAGCTGGCCCCAGTAATACACCCTATGTCATCAGGGGCTGACCAAGCTGTCAGCATTTGTTTGAATTGTTCGGCGATGAATGAATGGCCTTGGTTGCCCCCAACATCCAAGAAATGCTCGTTCAAAAGCTCGACCCATCTGTTTTTCTTTGGACATCCCAGGGAGACATTCCCCACAGGGAAAACTTGCCTACGGCAGCTGAGTATATGGCTGTCAGGAGAGGACTGCTGTGCCTGCAGACAGACCTTGACTAAATATGACTGAAGGCTGAGGGACAGGGAACGATGAGGCAATGAAGGGTGACAGCAGAGCCTGCAAGGCCGAATTCAAGGTCAGTGACCAGAATGGCTGTAGCTGGCACAGAAGGAACCCTAGGCCGCTGGTGGGGTGGATGGGGACAGCAGCTCTGGAGCCAGCACACTGGATGCTGTGGGTTAGACTTTGTCTGGCACATGGGTGCAGAGGAGGCAAGTCCCTGTGGGTCTTTCAGAAGGAGAAGGGCACGGGCTGGAGCTATCAGGCAACTTCACTTCCCTGTGGCCTCCTCTCAGTCAGATGGATTCTGTGTGCTCCAGCTCTAACCAGTCTTAGCAAGGGTGTCATCCCAGTGCTGCCGCCGAAACCTTTTCCCCACACTTCTTGCATTCCATGACATGTATTGCTGCTGTCTGGGAACTGAAGGATTTTCTCTGCTATTGAAGGAGAGATGGCGTTGAGTGGACAGTTCACGGGTTCTGTTGACAGACCTCTGGAGTCTGAGACAAGGTTGTGGCTGGCAAAATGCTCACACCCCTAGGAAAGTGACAACCCTTGAGTTCTCTTCCAGTTCCTGTGATTTCTAGTTCCTGCCACATGTGGAGGTGACAAAGAGCAGGTAGCCAAAGATCTTTCAGGAAGGCTCCACGGTCCCTCCACACAGCTATGCTCCCAGAAAGTCCTGTGGCAGGGAGTGGCAGGCTGTGACCCTCAGTGGAGGTTCTGTTCACACCTTATAGCTGTATGTATTCCTCCTGCACCTCCATGTCCGCATGTTCCTGGCTCTCAGAAGGAACTTTGGCCTAGCTTATGGCCTCCTCTACCCTCTGTCTCATCTCCTAAGCCTGGTACTCAAGGATGGGTGAGGGGTAGATGGTCCCTCATTTTTAGCTGTGTAACCAAAGAGACACCTTGTACATAGAGTGGGGAGCAAACACAGGCAGGGGGAGACAGGCTTCTGGAATCTTTTAACTGCTAGTTCTAGGGCAGCCAGGAGCGGCTCTGGGTGCTGCTGGTGTCATGCAGGGTCATCACTGGGGTGACAGCTCCTGGGAGAGTGGCGTGTGCTGATCTCCTATTCTGTGGCCATTTGTTCAATGTGGTCACTTAGCAGCTTATATTGCTCTGGAAGAGAAGACAGGATTATTCCAGAAGAGATGATTGGTGGCCAGGAATGATTTGGCCTAATCTGCACACTCACACCAGGGATGAGGCTGCTGGCTAGAGCCACGGTCAGTCACAGGTAATTAGGCACTCCTTGCAAGAGCTCAGAGCTGAGCCCTTGTCAAGGAGCACACACTTGGGAGTGGGTCCTCACTCTGAGGAACATGGATTTTTTACAGGAATGGTGTCATGTGTGGAGTGCGGCCCCAGCAGCCAACAAAAGGCTTGTTGAGCTCTGATGGCCACATGGAAGGGGAGATAACACTGAGGCTGCCTGGTGGCTGCAGGTGCCCTTGTGCCTTTGTGGTGGCTCCTCCTGACTAGGAATGAGGGCAGGGGTGTTTTACTGGTTTATCAAACAGAGGTCTAAGTATAAGGCCTTGGCCCAGGAAAACACCAGTAGCAAATGGTGACACACAAACCTGCTGCAATGCTGAGACAACAGCACTGAGCCACAAGGCTCTCTGCTGAGGCAGAGCAATGGACTCTGGGAAGCCTTAGAGTCCCCCCATTATCCACCATCTTGCCCTGACAGTGTGGTTCAGATGGCACTCTAAAAGGTACCTACTTGTGGCCAAGGTTTTGCTCTGCACAAGTGCAGAGATAGACTGACAGAGCCATGTTCATTTCTGACCTGGCTGTGCCTCATGTCACTTGCCATCCCTCACCAGAAACGACTTCCAGCTACACAGCCAGAGTATACGTTCCATGGACTGGGGAAAGAAGGTAAGCCAGGGAAACAGGTTTCCATGGCAGGCACCCTCCTCTAGCAGGGTGAGAAGCCCCAGTGTAGAGAGTTAGCTCTGGCTCCCGCCTCCCCACGATACCCCTTGCCCAGCTCACCCTCATCCAGGTTGCCAATCACAGCCTGCTTCTTCAGGAAGTCACTGCACAGCTCCTTGTTCAGGCCAAAGGCCAACATGTTGTGGGTGAACGTACTGCAGCAGAAACACCCATGCCATTACCCTCCTGTCAGTCCAGAAAAGGGAGCCAAGACACTGGGCTCTAAGACCAGGGGATTGGCTGGGATCTGGGGCAGCATCAGGTGAAAATTTTACCCAGACCGCTTAACTGGAATTTGCACTCCAGGATCAAGAAAAGGACTGACTAACAACCCCTGTGCCCCTGAAAAATCAGACCCATTACACCACCCCATCCTGGTAGGTGGCCCAGGCTGGTTTCATGGCTCGGCTCTCACCCCAGTTGCCCAAAGGTGATGTTCTCATTGAACCGCAGGCTGTCATCCCGCTCTTCCTGGGTCATGTGGCACCATTTCTCCCTGTGGGCACAGGAAGGACAGGATGGGCTTCAGAATGGCTTGGGACCCTCCCTCCCCTGCTCTGTGGAGCTGGTAGTCTGCACTGGCTCTTGGACACATGGGGTCCTGGCTTGGGGATACCTTCTACCAGAGACTGCCACTGGTCTGGGGATCCCCAAACACCAGCATTTACTCCCTGTCTAAGATGAAGAACCACAAAGCTAACAACACTCTGTTACTCTGTTGTCCTGGAGACCTGGGAGGGTCTTAGTCCTGAGAACTTGGTCCACCTAACGTGTCAGGAAATTCAGGGTGTGTAGGGCCTTGCCTGGTATCCTGGGACCATATGCATAAGGCAGCATCTACAGGAGTCCCAGGTATGGGGAGCCTGGAAATAAATGACAGCCACACTTTCTGTATAGACTCTTTCTGCACAGAATCACAGGGAGTCTCCACCATGACTGTTTCCCACCATGGAGGGGACAGTCACTCCACACTCTGCTTACAGGCTTCCTGGCACTGGTCTGTGACCATGTGGCCATTATGAAGCCAGCCCAAACTCAAAAGCCAATGGAGTTGTGGACAGTCTCTAAGAAGGACTGTTCTTCTAAGAAGGACAGGTGGCATGGGATGAGTACCCAGGTAAGGTTGGGATGTTCTTTTAAGCATCTACCTGCCCTGTGTAGAGGAAAGGCCCAGGAGAGAAAAGTGCCTGTACTAACACCTCTGCCACTAACACAGCAAGACTGTCACCTGCCACCCATCACCCTGGCTTTCCCCTTCCTGGTGAGGCTCCTGGACAACCCCTAAGAGGGCACAGCAGCCCCCTGTTCTATGCTCACTGCCCACGTGAAGTCAGACCCTGGTACTCAGAGGACAAATACACAGCTTCCCATTGGAGGGGAGCTCATTTTGGCCCACTTCCTCCAAAGAGAAGCCTCAGGATGGATGACTCTAACTAAAGCAAAGTGGAGAGAAAGATCAGAGCACAGGGAGAGAAGTAGCATGGAGGACGGAGAGGTCAGTCGTGGAGAAGCAGAAGGAAGGGAGAGAACAAAACAAAGGGACAAAAGCCCAGGCCTGGCTCTTCCTGGCCCAGGCCACTGACTGCCACAGCTCAGCAGGGTGGAGTTCACCTGCATCCTCCGCATATTGAGATCCCAGAATGCACTGGAGGATGGTGCAGCCTTCCAACACTTGCTGTGAGGCTGTTTAGGTACACACAGCCCTGTACCACCAGCGGCCTGCCATGTGCAGATGTGCACAGTAAACCACTGAGTTGTGCAGCATAGCAGCTCCGACCTTCATGCCCGACCCCATAAGGAAGTGATTTCCTTGCTGCGGACAGGACTAAAAAACTGAGGTGTCACCTGACTTCTGAAAGAAGGTCATGAGCAACTTGGCCTGGCTGGTGCCTTCTATCTAGTTGCTTCCTGAGAGCTGAGTTCAGGCCTCTGCAATGACCTACACATGGAACATCAAGTGCAAATCTAAGCACTCTCTTTCCCTGTGTGAGGTGTGTCTGTGCGTGCGTGTGCGTGTGTATGCGTGTGCATGTGTGTGTCCATTGTGTGTGTGTGCGCGCGCGCATGTGTGCGCATGTGCGTGTGTGCATGTGTGTCCAGTACTTGATGGAAACCTCTGGGACTAGGCGATGGAAAAGAATCTGCTGTTAGCAGGGGACACTGAGAAAGACAGCTGCTGGAGGCTGGGGAACTTGAGTGACATCAGCTACTCTCCAGGAGGCCTGTGCTGACCAGTTAGCAGCTGGGCTCCACTGAGGTGGCTTGTGAGGCCTAGGTAGGTGGAAGCTCCTTCAGCTGGATTCAGAACAGGTCACTGAGCCAACAGCATGGACCAGCTCAGCTGTCTGGGGTGGGGGGTGGGGTGGACTGTGACAGGGCCCATCTTTGGGCCCAAGTTGTTCCTAGGAAGCTGGCTTGTCGCAGGGTTGTCTGAGAGAACATGGGGTCCCTGATACTGTGAGTGGGATGTCAGGCCTGAATACTCCTCACAGCTACTGTGAAGTCACAGTAGCAAGGGTTGTCAGAGCAGATCAGCTGTGAACCATTGCCATGAAACATGTGTGTCCAGGCTCCAGAGAAACTCCCCTGGGTTCACAGCTCTTTATGACTGGGCACAGCTTTTACTCTAAAAATGTCACAGAGACTTCTGGGACACATGAGTCAGATCCCTGCAGGTTCAAAGGCAGGCAGCCCATCTTTGCTTTAAGGGACCACTCCAGCTCTTCTAATTACCCAGTGGCTGAAGGAGAGGGGCAACTGTCCTTCTACGTAACCCTAGACCAGGTAGCATGTCCCTCCAAGTGGGAGTGGGAGGAGCTGCAAACAGGACAGCTTTTCCACACCCACCCTCCATTTCCACACCTGTGGGATTTCTGTGTCTGGCCCAGGTACAGAGGGGCCCATGGAGAGTGCCATGCCCCTGAGGGCTAGCAGTCTTTTGCCTATGTGTGCCTCTTGGGGTGGCTCACAGTGTCCTGTTTTCTAACTATCTTAGGGTGCTCTTACCCTGGCAAGCTCTGTCTGTCTTGGGTTAGGCCCTGTCACCAGCCTACCTAGCACAGGGCATGCCTCCCCAAAGACACCCTCCCCTCCTGGCAGTGGCCTTGGAAGGAACCCCAGAGCTGTAAAATGGAACGAAGTCACGTGGACACACACCTCTTCTCCTCCTGCTCTCCAGCATCCCCTCTGGAGCGGCAGCAGAAACAGGTAAACAAAGGCACATGTCAAAGTCATGCAAGATATGTGGATGGAAAAGAACAAGCAGAGAGGATTATTCTAGGTGGGAGCGGAGAGGACAGAGAGAGACAGGGAACCCAGAACAGATGGATCCCTAGGTGCTGGGAGAGCTCAGTGAGATCCCTAGGTGCTGGGAGAGCTCAGTGAGAAGCCAATGGCGTGCCTGGAGGCCGCCCAGTCTCCAGACAGAGTGGAATTCTCCCCAGGGTCTTCTAGAAGTCTAGGGCCTTGTCCACCCCATGCTCCCTCGGTTTCCCCAGGAAACAGTCCCAACAGATGATCATGGGACTTGAGGCAAGCCACCTCATTTCCACTGGCCTCAGCTGCTCCTCTGAGGAAGGGCTGTACCTCAAATAATCACTTTCCAGCAGAGGAGCCTAGACCAGATGGTGCTCTGCTCATCTGTTCCCTCTCAAACACAGCAAAGACACAGGGCCTCCCTAGTGATAGTCAATCCAAGGTCTGAGTTACTGGCTACAAAGCCCCACACTTATAGGCCAGTAGGGCTGGCCGTCCTTCCATAGGAGCTGCTGCCTTGCAGCTAACTGGAGTGGGTAGCAACCTGTGTGCCTGCTCCCAAAGAGAGCCTCTGTGGTATTGAGGACAAGCCCTTCCCTGCTTTCCATGCCTTCTGAACAGAGTCCCAAAGGGCATTGGAGGTGCAGGACTAGCATGGGCATGGCTGGGAAGGTCTGCTTAGGCTGCAGCTATGGGCCCAGGGAGTAGTTACACTGCCAGGCCTGATTCTAACAGTGGACAGAGGGGTGGAGTGGAGGCCAGTGTTCTCCCTTGGGCAGAGGTGGCATTTTCAGGAGGATCAGGCCATGTCATGCCAGAGCCCCAGAACAGAAAGCACCATGCAAGCTGAGCATTCCACCCCCAAAGCTGTGAGCACTAACCCCTCAGGCAGCTTGCAGGGCTCTGGGACACATGGGTGAAAGAACCCAACAGCAGCTCAGCCATCTTGCTGGCTCCCAAGGACTTGGGAGAGTGAGCCAAGACTTGGTCCTCTCCCAAGGCTGGAGGGGACACTCTTGGCTCATACCTGGTGGTGGGGGATCGCTTCCGCCTCTCACAGTGGACAGCATCAAAAAAGGCTGCATTCCAGAACCTCGATGTGTGCCTGCAGGATGAGACAAGGTAAAGATCTACCCAGGAGTAGGTACGCGCTCCCTATCCTCCACATCAAGAGTGACAGCTTCCCATTTTGTGTCTGGGAAGCCTGAGAGGTGAATAAAATGTTCTGGAAGGGGATGGAAGAGTTGAAGAGGCCTGTGGGAGGGTCGAGCAAGCCAGCCTGCTCAGTGGGCTTCCAAGGGAAAGTGGACAACTAGACCCCTTCTTGCTGAGCAGGATCTCCTCGCCAACATGGGAACCCAGAAGCCACACACCATGGCAATTATAGGAACATAGCCACAGGAACATGGAAGCTGGAACAGTTCTTCCTGCAGAAAATCAGAGGTGGCTTGTGGCCTGTGTTGCAACTGCACATGAAGGTTCATTGCCACAGGCAGTTTTTACTACTCAGCATAGTGTGTGGGAAAACAGAGACCATGTGACCCAGTGTCCACAAGAGTAGACCCTTTGTTACACCAGGTCCAAGTACCTAAGGGTCCAGCACAGCTACTGGGGGTAATGTGGCCCCAGTGAGGCCCTCACCTCTCTGCTGAACAGTGTCTCCAGTTGGTTCAGGTCCAGCCTCCCTGTGCTGACCTCACTAGCCTCTACCCAGCGCCCTGCCCCAGCAGTTCCCAATGCATTTCTCAGTCACACATCTCACATGGCCCTTGCTGGACTGTGACCTTTGAGGGAGGAGCCACGCTGATACATTCTACTACATGCTAGAGTTGCTCTTCACTGATGAGAGAATGGGAAATGGGAGGCTCCCCAGGGCTCTGTGCAACACTAAGGGCTGCCAGAGCTCCTAACGGCTACTGTCTTGGTCTGTTTTGTGCTAACAGCTGGTGATGTTAGCACAATGATATATTCAGAAAAGATATGACTCAAGATTTATGGCTCGAGGCTTCCAACAAGCTTGTACTGGTTCTAGCAAGGGTCCCTGGCTGCATCCCAACATGGCCAGGAGAGGCCAAGTGTACAAGGTAGCCCTGCTTCACAACATACTTCAAGAACTGACCTGAAATTGTGGTGACTATTTGAATCCCTTCCTGAAGTGCCCAGGCGGAGTCCCTTGCACGAGACCTTACTTCTAGCGCTCAGTGGTTAAGACCACTTACTGCTCTTCCAAAGGACTGGGGTGCTGATTCCCAACTCACACATGGCAGTCCACAATCATCTGCAACTCCAGTTCTAGGGGATCTAAGGCCCACTTCTAGCCTCCAAGGGTACCAGGCACACATATGGTGCACAGATATACATGCAAGCAATACACTCCAAATAATAATTTAGAAAGTTAAATAAAGAAATAAATGAGGCGTGCAACTCAGTGATTTCTCAGTGTTTTCACTTTTGTAGCGCTCCCGTTGTCTAGCCCCAGGGCACTTCTGCAGCCCCCTAAAGGAGCCCACAACAATCACTCATCGCTCTTGCTGCTTATCTACTGTGGCTCTATGTTCCCTGCATTTTGCACAAACAGGATGAGATGACTCATGGTCTTTTGTGCCTGCCTTCTCTATGAGTACAACAGCTTGGGGGTGGGGGTCACTGTGTGGTGATCTGTGTGCAGGCTTACTCCACAGTTCGGGTGCAGAAAGACGACATGCCTACTCAGGCAGCTAGCCTTGCCTATTTGGGACTATTCCAAACAGTGCACTGTAAGCTCCATACAGATTTCTGCATAGGTACATGCATGAACCCACAATGGAATGGCTAGTCACATGGCTACTCTGTTAGCCTCTGGAGAGCTGTCCAGCATTCCCACAATGGCCATGCCACTGTACCTTCCCACCTCCATGGAGAGTCAGATGCCTTCACAACCCTATTAACACGAGCTGGCAGCTGTTCTCTCACTGTGACTACCCTAGACGTGAGGATGGTCGCTATGGAGACATAGGCAGCTGAGGGGCTGGGCAGCAGCTAGGCCAGGTCAGTTGGGGCAGGATGTGGGTGGGCCTTACCAGATGGGCTGCTGCTTCAGATGTGTGTACAGGTAAACCTTCTCCCCCTTCTGTTCATCTTCGGGGCTGATCACAGTCACTGTGGGAGTAAGGAGATCTGAGGGCAGCCTGGGCTGGGCACCCCATGTTGGGGGATCCTATGGACACTCAGCAGGCACTGTGTCTCCCAAAAGCCATCAAGCTATGCTGTCCTAATTCCAGAAAGCTCCTGGTCATCCTTAGCTTAGGGCTTCTTCCCAGTGTGGCCCATGAAGTGGCACCTCCTGTAACTTCCTGGGGTGGAGGGTTTAGTTTCTGCACAGCCTGCCCCCCAGCAAAGCCCTTTTATGTGCAACTTGCCTGTTCCTGTTGATGGCTAATGGTGGGCCAGTTGTAAGAGTCCTGGGTGGTATGTCTTGGTTACAAGGCCAGAGAGGTAGGCCCTGCCTTCCTTCATAGGCACCCCTTTACCCCAGGTATCAATCCCCAGGTTCCACCATGCCATAGCACCCCCAGGTTCCACCACACCATAGGTCCCACCTCTCCAAGGCCCCACTTTCTAGACAGCCCAAAGAGCTGTGTTCTTACCAGTCTTCAGCTGTCTGTCCTTGGGTTTGTTTTCATCTTCCCTGGAAGGAGAGAGAACAAAGCAGTGAAAAGGTGGCCCATGCCACATTTCCTGTCAGATGCTGCCCTGTTCTCTGTGTGGCTCCTCTCTGAAGAGAGGCTGGAACCAGTGCCACAGTGGCAAATGACAGGTCTAGGGACTGAGGCCTGTGGTGCTGAGACTGCATGGCACCATCTTCTATGAGCCCTCTGTGTGGACGGGGACAAGTTGTGTATCCTGACTGTAATCAGGCCTCAGGTACTGCAGGGGCCTGGATGGATGGTTGCCCCTGTGCTGTTGTGCCCCCTCATCATGGTATCTCAGCTTCAGCACTCCTATGACCAACACACCCATCCCAGGAGTCCTCTGGGGCAGGTGTGGTACTCATGACTTTAATCCCAGCACTTGGGAAGCAGAGGCAGGCAGATGAGCTCAAGGCCAGCCTGCTCTACATAGCCAGGTCCAGGACAGCCAGAACTACATAGAGAACCTGTCTCAAACAACAAACAAACAAAACAAAATCAATCAAAAAAATGTACTGTTTTTGTCAGAGCAGCCTCTCCTGGAGGCAAGGGCACCCAAGGCCTTCCTGATCTCACTCACATGAATTTGCATGACAGCAATGGGGGAGGACGGAGAGAGCGTGGTTTCCCTATTGCCAAATGACAAAGCCATATGCTCCCATCATCCCCAGAAACACGGTTCCTGGACTCCAGTGTGTCAGCCAGCAAACAGCATGTGGAAACCATGGGAGGAAGCTCTGGGAGTGTAGAGTCACGCTGAGCTGACAGTTGTGTGACTCAAAAGCCGCTGGGGGGCCAATACTAGGCAAGCCACCTGCTTCCCCAAAGTCTGTCTCCACACAAGCTCAGGCCCGTGCTCACACTCACTCATTTTTCCTGACCAGCGGCCCTTTCAGCTTGGTCTCCAGGCCCCCAAAGAAGCCCTTCATGTTCTCTGTGTTCTTCAGCAGACGCTCAGCAATGTCCTTCTTCTCAGCCAGCCAGCTGTTAGCTGACTTCAGGTAGGAGTCAATGCTGCCAGCTGGCTTCTCCCTGGGCTCTGTGGGGAGCAGCTGTGGTTTGCCTTGAAAGAGGAGAGAAAGGGAGTAGGAAGAGATCCGCAGCATGGACAGGAGAGGGAGAGTGCCTGAAGGTGGTCCCCAGGGACTGCAGGATAGAAGGCACTGTCCTCAGTCTCCGCAACAGGGTGGTCAGAAGCAGCTGGCTTAGCAGGCTCCCGACAAGGAAGGCCAAGCCTCCCTGGGGTGGTCAATAAGCACAGACTGACAGAGAAGTGGGCAGAAACTATGAGGAAGCCTGAAGGAGCTGGCTCCAGAAGGAAGTCTACACTGAGAGCCACACAGCAGGACTGAGAAGCTGTGGCAACAGGGGAGAAGAGGCTGCCCTGGGTGGGGTACAAGGCAGAGGCTCAGCCCAGTCTCAAAGGCATCTGGAATGGGCCTTCCTCAGGTAAATGTGGGGTAGAAGTGACGGGGAGAGATGACTGAGGCAATCCAGAGTCCTTTCTTAGGGAGGTGAGTGGAAGTAACCCCAACAAGGTAACCCCGGTGGGCCAAGTGTGTGTCTTTGCAGACTCTGACGAGGTGAACAGAATGACTTGCCGACAAGCACACAGCCTGGTGGGAAGGGCCAGGCTGATGGTCTATAGCAGTCGGGCCAGTTGGGGCTTCAAGGAGCAGAAGGACTGGAGCACATACAGAGGAAAGGGGCTGACTGCACAGTGAAAGCGGAGCAATAGTGAGCAAGGAGGGTGTGAGAGACTACTCAGCTACCCACACCAAGGTCTCCATAGGGAGGCTCTCAGCACTCTCCTTGAGGAGACTCTGAGCCAGGCTCTGCTGGCAGGTGGCACCACTCAGCACAAGACACCTTGAAGCTCCAGCACACTGGGCATTTCAACACAATGAGCCAGAAGACACTTCCCAGTTCTATTTATTTGCTTGATCATCCCCAGCCACACCAGACTCTTCCAAGGATATATAATCCCAGGCTGCCCCGGATGGCCAGCTCTGAGTCCTACTTTGCTGGAGCAGAAAACTGAGACCCCACATGCAGCACTCCTGCCTCTTATCATTTTCTTCCCTGCATAGAGAGCCAGCCCCGACCCCCAAGTGCAGCCCATATCTCCTTCCACATTAGGAGTCTGCTCACTGCTTGTCCTGTCCCCAGCATGAGCTCCTTCTCTCTGGAAACCCTGTAGCACCTGCTGGTACTAGACAAAGCTCCCCTCCATGCTGTGTCACCAGCACATAACTTCACTCCAGGGTGGCTGCTCTGCTCAGGCCTACTCACCCAGGTGGTAGTAGGTGAAGCACATGGTCATGAGGTTCTTGGCAGGCCCGAAGTCATCCATCTGGTGACACCTGGGGTGGAAGCAAGGTTGGCCGGCTAGAGCCCCACTACCTGACTCCCATGCATACTTGCTTTTTGTTTTTGATTGTTTGGTTGGTTTTTGTTGTTGTTTTGGTTTTTTGATATAGGATTTCTCTATGTAGTCCTGGCTGTCCTAGAACTTGCTCTGTAGACCAGGCTGGCCTTGAACTCAGAGAGATCTGCCTGCCTCTGCCTCCTGAGTGCTGGGATTAAAGGCATGCGCCATAACCAGGCACCACTGTAAATTGATGGAGCAGGACCAAAGTGCTGCAGAAGCGTTAGTACCAAGACACTGCCCAGGCAGTGATAGGAGCATGCAAGCATGCAGTCAGGAGAGCCACTGCTGGTGCATGGCCTGGCTCTAGGTGTGGGAAGGTGTTCGTGGCTCTCAGCCTTCACATTAAGATCAAATCAAGGCCCAGGAGGCTCAGCCCAGTGTACCCCAGCAGGGCCAGGACCAGAAGTCACCTCAAGCTTTGGTCCACACCAATGACAAAGATCATTTTGCCATTGCCCCTATTTCTCAGGGGTCATCAGGATGTGTCTTTTGTCCCTCACATACAAGCACAGAAGTCAGACATCCTGGAGGGCTGTTAGTGTTAGGACATGCACCACTAGACAGCCCCAGGCTCAGACTCAGAGATTTGGTGGGGTAAGAATACATATAATTCACAAGACCCTAGGCCACTGCTGTCCCTACTCTTCTGGTCCAGGGGTAGCACTTGTGAACCACAGTAGATAAATATGCAAGTCTTCTGTGTCACTTGTTGAAAACCATAACAAACTATTGTATACAAGAAAGTGACATACTGTGTGGCATTCCACAAATGCAAAGGGCCGCTCTTACTGTACCACGGTATGCTGAAGATTACAACCAAACATTAATGGAATATTCACACAGCCATTCAACTTAGCAAACACATGGAGAGAAAGCTTTAAAAGGAAATTATACTAGTCCAGTTACAGATGCTGCACTGTGCATGAAAAGGGCAAACAGAACAACCTCATCTCCCACCAAGGCAGGAGGGAGCCTAGAAGATGCTGGTCATAAATTCTAGCCAAAAGAGGGTGACAGCTGGTATGGCTGTTACAGCTGGTTCATCACGGGTGGGAAAGATGGGACAGACAACTGCAGGAGGCTTTGGGGAGGACCTCACTTACTCAAACAGCACCACCGCGAAGGACTGCACCAGGCGGTAGAAGGTTGGCTCAGACACACACTTGGACTTGCAGCGCTGTGCAGAAAGAACCAGGAAAATCAGCAAGACCTGGTGACATGCAGCAGTTCAGCAAGGCTGGATGCCTGTCACTCTGCATTTCTCCAGGCTTCTTAGATGGGCCCCAATGGCTGCTTCCCTTCTGCCAGGACTCTGGGCAGGACACAGGCACTAAGCACTGGAGCCCAGAAGGTGCTCTCCTGCATTGTCCTCACAGGATTTTGTAAAACTTCTCCATGGGGAGAAGTACAGTGCAACAGAACCCCAGGTGACAACTGGCTGTTCTGGGCTTTGCTAATTACTGTTTTCTGCATTTTCTAACTTCTCTATGAAGACTACATCTCTATAATGGGAACATGCAAGATGTGATTCTTCCCACACTTTTGCAATACATCAGGTTTTACCTGCCTTTCACAACCTTGGAATGTTTTCTTTGACAAAATTTGAATACTATGGGTTATTTAATAAAAAATATACATGGACAGAGCCCACATGCTTGCCTCTGAAAAAGAAATTTCAAGCTTGCCATAGTCCTTACTCGAGCTTCCAGTCAGGGGTAGGCCTTTATATGCTGCCCCAGCTGTCTTTGGCTTCATTCTACCAGATTATGCCCTCCACTCTCTTTACCATGGTGGTGCTGGCCAGGTTGCTGGTCCTTTTTGCCCACCTTGCACTCACCTGTGCGCTCACAAACCGTGCGAACCACTCACGGCCTTTCCCGTCTTCACCACTGCAGTACTCCCCAAACTTGGCCTTCTCTTCCTGGTCCAAGTCCTCCCTGTGAGCAGTCAAACATTTTCCTCAAATTTAAAGAAGAAAACGGAGCAGAAGGCTGGATACTGGCCAACTTATGTCATTTGTACTTATGGGGTTGTCACCAGACAATAATAATATTATCAATGATATAATATATATAAATATTAATATATCATATATTACTATATTAATTATAAGAAATAATGTCTAAAATATTATAAATATGAAACATATTTAACATTATAATTAATTATAATTTTAATATTATAATTAATATTATGATTATATGTTATATACATGTTTTAGATAAGAGTCTCTATACTAGTCTTATCTCAAACTTGTTATGTGGTCAAGGATGACCTTGACTCTCCATCCTCCTGCCTCCATCTCCCAAGTGCTGGAATCACAAATATATGCCACCATGCTTTTCTAGCACTCAGGAGACGCAGATGTGGCTGGTCCATAATGAACCTAAGTTCTGGCATGCTGATGTAGCTTCTAACACCTCAGTGCTACATCCAGGACCTTCGGATTCTGGGCTGGCACCTACCTCCGTGTCCCAGCTGAGGTACCACTTAACAGTGATGTGGGCAGGCAGAACTAGGGGGCTCACCCAGAGATATCCCTGCTCAGGCCATATTCTAACCCCAGCATCTGTTTCCCAGGCCTCTGCTCTTGGTACCCTACCCTACTCCTTCAAGAACCACAACAGAGGGTCAGGAGAGGGCTCAGGGGGTAAAGGTGCTTACTACTGGGCAAGCACGATGACTTGAGTTTGATTCCTGGAACCCATGTGAAAAGCTGGCTCCGATGGGCCAGCTAGTCTATAGTGAGCCATGCAGCAGCATAGCAAGAGAGACCCTGCTTCAACAAGGTGGAAAGTGAGAACCAACTCCTAAAGTTGTTCCCTCCCCACCACACACACACACACACACACACACACACACACATGTTGTAGCATATGCACCAACTCCCTGACTCTTTCTTTTTTTTTTTCCAAGACAGACTTTCCCTGTACAACAGCCCTGTCTGTCCTGGAACTCACTCTGTAGACCAGGCAGACCTTGAATTCACACAGATCCACCTGCCTCTGCCTCCCAAGCGCTGGGATTAAAGGCATGTGCCACGACACCCAGTAGACCCCTGACACTTAATTAATTAAAAAAGAACCACAATAAAAAGTGTGTGTGTGTGTATAGCTGGGTCTGGTCTGTGTCATGGAGAGGTTCCAGGAAGAGACTCTGAGGAAACAGTTACTTAGGAATCAGCTGCCTGTAGACTCCAGCAGGAGGCTGGGTGACCAGATTTAGTAGCCCTCATCACTCTGAATTTAGTTTTAGCACTAAGTGTAGCCTCCTGATCATCTAGGCTCTGAGTCAGCTGGAGAAGCTTCTCTGGACATGCCCGGTGGCTGGGAGGCCAAAGCAACAACAAAGTAAGACAGGTGTCAGTGGAGCTGGGGGTGCAGAATGGAACCTCGCAGAGAGCAAGGCTGTGGAAGGGACACAGTTGGCAAACAGAGAACTTGAGTTTAGATCCCAGCACCCACATAAAAGCTAGACAAGCTAGCATGCACCTGTAACTCCAGGGCTGGGACAGGGACAGGAGCATCTCAAGGGCTCACTGACCAGTCAGACCAGCCAAACCAAGGAGCCTCAGGTTCAGAAGGGACCTTCTCTCAAAAAGGTGAAGAGCGAATAAAGAAGATACCCAACATCAACCTCTGGTCTCTGCACACTCACAGGCATACACCTGCATACACAGGCATAACTACACAGACCAGACCCAGCTATACACACACACACATACACACACACACACACACACACACACACACACGAATGCAGAGTGGCTATGGGAGTAGCTCAACAATAAGACACTTGCTTAGCATGTATAAGGCCTGGACATTCTATCTCTATGTTGGCTTGAATGACAATGGCCCCGTGGGCTAACACATTTAAATGTTTAGTCCCCAGTTGGTGAAACTGTTTGGGAAGAATTAGGAGGCATGGCCGTGATGGAAGAGGTGTGTCACTGGGGGTGGGCTTTGAGGTTCAGAAACCCACACCATTCCCAGTTATCCCTCTCTGCCTTGTGCTTATGGATCAAGATATAAATGCTCAGATCTAGTGCCATGCCTGTCTGTCTGCTGCCATGCTCCTCATCATAGTTGTCATGAATTCTTCTTCTAAAACTGTAAGTCCTAAATAAATGTTTTATTTTATCAGTTGCCTTGGTTATGGTGTCTCTTCACAATAGAAAAGTAACTAAGACAAACCTCAATACCCTTAGGAAAAAAGAATACACGGAGAAAATTCTGAAATGACATATGTCAACAACTAACAGCGTTTATCATTTGTTTCTCTACAGCGTCCTCTGCCTGTGTGGCAATAAGGGCACAGCCCATGCCATGGTAGACAGTCTCTTATCTGCTTCCTTGGTCCCCATGAGGCCTAGGTAGAGCCACTCATGAAGTGAGAAAATGAAGGGGAAATGGATATATTGGCTACTCTGAGTCTGTGTTCCTGCACCACCAGGATAAGCAGAGAACATGGGCCTGGCCAAGCTGTAGATCATTCCCTCTATGACACCCTTAGTGCCGGCATCCCACCTAAGAATTGTCAATATGCTGCTTCCCAGGCAGTCTAGGCAGCCTGTAGGTATGTGACTTGTTGCTCCAGGGAACAGGTATTAATTAGTTTGTCTGGGGTAGAGTCCAGGACTGGGAAGTCTTTACCTTTTATCCCTGAGGATCAAGTTGGAACCATGCACTTGTGAGGCAAGCACTCTACCACTGAGCTAAGTTCCCAACCCCCAGGACTGAAACTTCTTAAAACCTCACAATGTGACTCTATAGGCAGCCTAGGATGGCCAAGAGCCACTGTGACCTACAGTAGGAAGCAGGTCCCTGGGACTCGACAGCAGGCTAGTATCCTTAGAAGGCCTACCCTGCATTCCAAAGAAGGTTTAATCCCCTTCCCAAAGAGGGTCTGCCCTCTATTCCACAGAGGGTCCACTACCCTCCATCTCACAGAGAGGGCCCACCATCCATCCCAAAGAGGGCCCATCCTCCTTCCCACAAAGGGCCTACCCTCCATCCCACAAAGGGCCTACCCTCCATTCCACAGAGGGCCTACCATCCATCCCAAAGAGGGCCCATCCTTCTTCCCACAAAGGGCCTACCCTCCAGAGAAGATCTTCTCTACGTAGCTGCGCATGAACTCTCGAAGTGCCAGGGTCTCCTCGTCTGGGGCTGAATCAGCGCTCTGATTGGAGGAGAAGGACTCATTGGAGGAAGAGCGGCGGTCTTGGTCCCAGGACGGGTGTGAGGGTGACTCATCCATGTCATTCTCACTGTCTGCAGACTCAGTGGTCTCACTCTCAGATGCACCATCACCCAAGGAGCCATCTGGGTCCTGGAGTGTTGAAGGGGCTGCCTCCAGGGGAGGGGAGGTAGGTGGTTCAGTCCCAAAGTCAATCAGGGAGCCCACAGGGACTTCTGGAGCCTCCATGGTAGCCAGGCTGCCAAACAGGATGGGCACAGGCTGAGGAGCAGTTTCCTGAAGCTGCAAACACACACAAGAGTGTTGGGATCCTCTGGCCACCAAGGCTGAGCCTCAAGCAGCTCAGAAGCCTTATGGCATCTGGAATGGAAACAGACATAAACACTGTCACTATGAGAAGGCCAGTCCTCCAATGAAAGTCACTGATCACAAATCAACCTGAGGAAACCATGAGTCACATTTTTCCTGCACTGATGATCATCTCTGTACTTACAGACTCTGGGATGCCACCAGCTAGAGTCTATTTCCACTTTGCTGCCATGTGGTAGCATGCCATTGGCACTTGCTAACTGAAGAAGCCCAGGGACACCAGCGTCAGTATCCCTCCCACCTAACAGCACACCACATCTCCACATGCTCCAGCCAACCAAATCAGAGCATAATGATGCCCATTTTCACTGGCGGCCAGCATCGACCAGGCACAGTGTTCCTGCTGGTTCACTGTCCTCAGTAGCTGTGGAAGTGGTACCCTGCTAAGCAGCAGCCTTCAGAGACCCTTTCTCTTCAGTCTTCCCTCCAGGCCTCTTGCTGCTGCTCAGTCTCTTTGTGGTTCTACCCTGCTCTTCCCCTTTTCTGTGCTGTAGCTGCCTGGATATAATTGGGAAGTCACCTCCTGTGCTCTGATCACGAAGCCTGAAGTTATTCCTCCTCCTCTCCCTTCTCCTTTGCCCATCTCTTCTTTCTCTCCTTCCCTCTCTCACTCCCTATCCCCACTGCAGAATCCTGTTCACCCTCAAGGCCAGGCTCACAGGCCCATCTTCTGAGAGGCTTCAATCCACAGCAATTCAAAATCAATTACAGTCCCTGCTGACCTGGCACTAGCCTTTCATCTGGACTCATATGTGAGCCAGTGCAGACTCTACTGAGCATCTGGTGCATGAATGAGCACACCTCACTGGGAACACACTTGTGGAGCTGAGAGGGCATGAGAACCCTGTTTCTGGCACTGGATCAGGATATATTTGCCATTCTTAAAGCCCTTCCTACCAATACCAAGGGGCAGCAGCCGAACGGCAAAAACCTGGGACAGCCACGCTTAGTGGTGGAGGAAGCATCCTCACCCTGGCTCAGGCCTATTAGACAAGATACCTAGGAGGCTACTGCAGGGGGCAGGACTGCCATCTGTACTGCTGAGACGATTGCATCTTCTTGGGGAAATGCAGTTCAAACCTACACACGCTGACTCCTGAGAGCTTAACACTCACAGGTTGATCATAGTTCCCTCCAAACGCCCAATCCAAGGTATTTTTAGATCCTCTGAGTCAGAAAGATGAAACAGCTGGCTCTGGCCACCATCCTCATGCACACATGCACAGGGGCAGTGGTACACGTGCGGCAGAGCCCACAAAGCCTGCTTCCGTGCAGGGGAGACTCACAAACCTTGGCTCTGACATGCTGTCTAAGCCAAGACAGTAGCAAGGGCCCACAAGGTCAGAAGACAGTGAGTGGCAGCTCAGAAAGAGGAGCACTAGGACCCCCTCTCCTAGTAACATCTGCTGCCTGTGGCCCTGCTTTCTTGGGGGGGGGTCTCCCTATGTGAGAAAGCAAGACTGGGTTAGATGTCAAAGGGCCATGTGGAACCACACTCCTACTCTCCAAAGGGCAGAAAGCCACGCACACGGGTCCATGCTTGTGGCTACCCATGAGAAACACACAAGGAAAGCATTTGCAATGACCAGGGCAGAGACACTGTTAATCCTACCACATTTATAGATTCATGCACCTCTAACCAAATCCTTGATTCTCACTAATTCACAAATCACTGAGGAGAACACACAAGAGGAAGTATAGTCACTAAATGCTTGGACAAGTCTCAATCCATACTAATCACCACACAGATATATGCAAAATTTCCAGGTGTGCTGGCTCATGCCTGTAATCCCAGGTAGAGATGGGAAGATCCAGAGTTCGAGGCCATCCTAGTGATAAAGTGAGTTTGAGGCTACTACATTTGACCCTGTCTCAATTTTTTTTAAAACACACAGAACATTTATGAACTGAGTTACAAAAATTTTAAAACTACAACCAGGCAGTGGTGGCGCATGCCTTTAATCCCAGAACTCTGAGTCAGCAGGTAGATCTCTGTGAGTTCGAGGCCAGCCTGGTCTATAGAGTTCCAGGATAGGCTCCAAAGCTACAGAGAAACCCTGTCCTGAAACCTCCCCAAAAATCAACCCCCCCAAAACCTACAATCCAGTACACCTTTAATTCCAGCACTTGGGAGGCAAAGGCAGGTGGATCTTTGAGTTTGAGGTCTTTGAGTTTGAGGCTATCCTAGGCTACAAAGTGAGTTCCAGAATAACCAGGGTTACACAGGGAAATCCTGTCTAAAAAATAAAACAAATAAACAAACAAAAACTCAAAACCAAAACAAAAACCTTACAATCTAAATATCACCACAGTTCTAGTAAAAATGGCACATTCTCAATCTCCCTGGCAGCAAGGGCAAACGTAGCTTCAGAAACTTCACGCCTGTCACTTCTCCCATTAAAGAATTTGAATGCTTTGGATTTATTCTAAGGAAAGGATTCAAACCATCAAAATCAGGTACAGAGCAAAAACATGTCACTACAATAGTATCTTTGACTCTGACAAACAGGCGTCTATGTACAGCGAGTGGAGAAGTAATAACATGGACATCACAGCAGTCGCTGACTAAGGCAGTGAGGACAGTGTCAAGAGTTGCGGGAAGTGTCCCCCTGTGCACCATCCCTGTTGGGGCACTGGGAACATAGGAATGAAAGGGAGTCATATGACAATGGACTGCAGACATGCACAGCACTGGTTACAGCATGACGCTGAGTCCAGGTCCCCTCTTCAGCCGATTTTCATACCGATGACCCATGAGCCAAGAAAACCAGTTTAAGGGGACAGAAGAGCCATGTGGGCCTGCCAGCACAGGAGGAACAAGACAAGATTGACTTTTAGGGCTATTTCTGATCTAGTATGGGGCTCATGGGGCTGGCAAGGTAAATAAGTCACCCTTTCCCAGAAGCACAGAACTAACCTCTGCCTCTACGGGTTCAGGATTGTGTCTTAGTCATTGTTCTATTGCTGTGAAGAGACACTATAACCATGACAACTTTTATAAAGGAAAGCCTTTAGCAGGGGCTTGCTTGCAGCCTTGGGTGTTTAGTTCATTATCAGCATGGCGGGAAGCATGGCAGCATGTAGGCAGACATGGTACTAGTGGGGAGCTGAGGGTTCTACATCTGGATCCACAGACAGCAGGAAAAGAGCGAGATACTAGACCTGGCTTGAGCATTTGAAACCTCAAAGTTCACCCCCAATGACATACTTCTTCCAACAAAGCCACACCTATTCTAACAAAATCATATCTCCTAATCCTTTCAAATAGTGCCACTTCCTATGAGCCTATGGGGACTATTTCTATTCCTATCACCACAGATGGTGACAAAATCACAAGCCAGGGCTAAAGTGAGAGGAAGCAGAGGGGGCAGATGCCTTGTGCACCATGACAGGTTAGTGTCCCTGCCCCTGAGGATGCTCAGCATCATGGTCTCATCCCTCCCAGAGCAACAAGCCAGCTGGCCAACCCTACATACAGAGCCAGGATGCCCTGGTGAGGCGGTGTGTGTCATAAGGGCCTGGACATCAGCTCCCAGCCTGCTCCTCAGGAAGGCAACACAGCTATAGGCTTCCAGGTGAGACAAGGTGTTGGCCACTGTACCTTTCATGCTAACCTCAGGGGAAAGGTCTGGGATGGCCTGAGGGCATAGAACTGACACTGTCTCTGCTTGTAGCCAGCTAGAGGCTCCCATTAAGAGGTGCAGGTCTGGCAGTATCTGAGTTTCTAGAGTTTTCAAGGCATGCTGAAATCTGCTATATGGACTCTTCCAGTTTTTTAATAGTGGCAATGAATTTAAATTCATTTCAAAGCACTTTGTGAGCCCTAATTCTGTAGACTGCACTTCAATCTATTGGAGGGGGCTCCAAGAGGCCCTGGTGGTGCCCAGTCTAAGACACTGGCTTTCCGTCTCAGGACTCTGCTCCCACAGTGCAGACATCCTCAGGCTTCCGGAAGAGCTACCTGTCTCCCTGCACTTTCTGGCTCATGGTCAAGGTGCTGCTAAGTAACTGTGACTTCCACATGTGGCTGAGATTCCTTCATGCCACGAGTCTCACTGTGAATCAACCACTGTGCGAGGAGATGGAGGCACAGCCAAGAGGAAGAGCAAGAGTGTCTGCTTGCATGTGCTCACAAAGTACAAGATCCACGGAGAGGAAAATAGAGACAACTCAGTTGGCAAAGTGCTAGCCACACAAGCATAAGGCCCCACGCTTGATCCCCTACACCCATGTGAACACAAGCAAGTGCAACAATGAGCACTTGAGATTTCAACACCGAGGATGTGAAAACAGGCGGAGTCCTGTAGGTCACTGGCTGGCCAACCTGCCTTGCCAAATCTGCTCCAGGCTCAGTGAAAGACCCTATTTCAAAAAATAGGGTGCCAGATGGATAAACGGATGCTATGACTGCTTCGTGGTATGGTTAAGGGGAAGGTTTTTATTGTGGATATGAGAGCGAAGACAGCCAGAGGCATCTGGAAGGGTCCAGAACAGAGATAAAGCAGTAGACTGAACATGGCCAGCAGACTGGACCTGACCACGAGAGAAGCATGAACAGAGCAGAGCGATGGGGGGGTTGCCATAGGGGGTGGGTGAGAGGTGAAGACAAAGAGAGGAGATCACAGTCAAAATAACAGGGTTTTAAGGAGAATGAATAGCTGGGGGAGGGAAGCCTGTGAGCAAGGGAAGTTTAAGGTAGGGGAGGAAGTGAGAACAGCTGTCAGCACTGGACCTGACACAGAACAAATGAGAAAGTCATCTGACATTGACCTCTGACTCCATGCGCACATGCAAGAGTGCACATGCGCGTGTGTGCACCCCCCCACGAACAAGTATACACACATATAGTATTACTGAGATGTTCTCAGGTAATGCCCCAAACAGTGCTGCTAGGTCTGGGAAGGAGACCTGGACCTCAGAAACCTGTACCACACACAGGTCCTAAGGTGAGCATTGCCTAGGAGGCCCTGGCAGTTGCTGGGCAGCCACTCATGGGAAAAGCAGATCAGGCAAGCTTTCCTGGCTACGTAAGTCCTGAATGGGCCATAGGAAGTCTGGGAGGAAGGTAAGTACAGACCAGGGAGGCAGAGCTGAACAGGCAGGCCCTGGGAGGCAGCTGTGGCATCAGCATTCTGAGAATAGGGAAGGCACCCTAACTTCCTCCCTGGATTCCTCCCAGCCCTACCTTTGCCTCAACCCTTCCCAGCAGGCTTCAGGAGGAACTATGGTTAAGACTGCCTGCTATTACACTTAGCCACATCCCCTGAGCTTTGCTCAAACTCTGATTTTCCCAACACACCACCAGAGTGAGAGGGCTGGGACTTCCCTAGAAGGAAACTTTGAGCAAAAAGGGTGTGTGTGCACGCAGTGTACGTGTGTGTGCAGCACGTTCTGGTCTCCCTGAGCCTAGCCTTGCATGAACAGGACACATCACCATGCTTGCATGTATCTGCTTTATCTCTTGTCCTAAAACTGCAAGAGTGGGGGCTAGGAGGGGTCTGGCGAGACTGCGTCATGGTCCTCGGTTATGAAGGTAGCAGAACTCATCACCAGAGGCCTTAGAAATAAGAGGGGTCAGAGTCAAAAAAGGGGATGGTAGGACTAGGCTGCTGGGCTTGATGATAAAGAGTGTGGGCAGATGCCATGGGAAACTGGAGAAGCAGGAAAACATACTTCCCCTGCAGCCTTGAGAAGGAATCTTGCCAGCACCTTGACTATCCCAATGAGGCCACTGAGAGCTCCACAGCAGCAAAGCAGTAAACGTGAGCTGCTAAAGCCACTCTGTACACTATGTATACAGTCATTTGTTCTAGCAATAAGAAATACAACTGTTGTTTGGACATAAATACCTGTCAGGTATAAACATCTGGGTGTTTCTTGTAGCCCCGGGGTGCCAGAAAAAAACAAACAAACCTACTGAGACGTTGAAGTCACTGTGGAAGTTGGGGCCTGACTGGCCCACACCCAGCAGAAACCACCACAACCGCCTTTCCAGACTTGCTCTGGGATTTAGCCGGCTTTTGTAAAGGCCTGTTAAAGCTGCTTCCTCCTATTGGCCACTTGAGACTCTGAAGACTCCCAGTCGCTTCCTCAGATATGCTGTAGTGGGGCTGGAAGGCAGGGAGGCAAGGCATCTGCTCCTTCCGCGTGCTCCTGCTAGCCCGGCAGAGCACTCGGCACCTGTCTTTTCTCAACACTAGAAAACAACTGCATCTTCTGCCTCCAGCTAGTGGCTGCTTCTCTCAGGACAGCTGCAAACACCACAGTGGCCCTGTGTGAACAGTGTTCTCTGATGCCCTGGATGGTGCTTGGTTGGGAACTGACTATGCTGATCTGGGTGCAAATGTGGCAGTCGGCAGAGTAGCCTCCTGGCTTAGAATTCTGGCCTCATGGGACAGAAACCCAAGAGTCCAATATCTCACTTCCTTCACAGGGGCTCAACCTAGTCACCTAGAGTGATGGTTCATACTGTCATCTTCCCAGGACATAGACTCACCCGGGAGATAAGCCCTTGGTATACCTGTGACATATCTAGATTAGGTTAGCCTCTGGCAAGATCTGCGAGGGATTTTCTTGATTAGGTAAAGAGAAAAGAGAAGGCCCACCCTCAGTGGGTGGCATCATTCCTCAGGCTGAGGTATCAAACCGAATAAAAAGAAGAAAGGGAGCTGAGCATGGGCATTTATTTCTGTCCGTTGGGGGCCTCAGGTTCTTGTCTTGATTTCCCCACTGCAATGGACTGAACTTGGAACCGCGGACTGCAACAAGTCCTTTCCCCTGAGGCTGCTTTTGTCAGCTGTTCTGGCACAGTAACAGGAAGGAGCTGAGATGCCCTGCACAGAAGAACAAGCACAGTGGAGGAAGGCGTAGATGATCCAAGGCTTCAGGGCCTCAGCCCACCCCACACCCCAGCCTGCTTCTAACACTGCTTCCTGAGACT
The DNA here is from genome assembly GCA_001685095.1 of Ellobius talpinus. Classification (NCBI taxonomy): domain Eukaryota; kingdom Metazoa; phylum Chordata; class Mammalia; order Rodentia; family Cricetidae; genus Ellobius; species Ellobius talpinus. The sequence goes on from LOJH01000872.1 coordinate 40,074, forward strand.
GCTTGTGTTTTCTGAGCATAAGCTCCTACTGCCTCCCTTATATCCTTCCTGACCTAACAGGAACCCCCAAAGGCTGTGACACCGTGCTTGACAAAGTCCCCAACAAAGCCTGGTGCCTACTGCCCCAATGAGGTGGCAGCCACCCAAGAAGTTGGAAGGCAGGCCACCTACCCTGAGACCAAAAGAGGACCCTCAACTCTGCCAAGCTGAAAGCTTCTGACCAACCAATCTTCTCCTCACTGAGGGTAAATGTAACCAGGAAGGGACTTGGGTCTAGTTGAGGAGGGAAGTGGTAGCTGGCTGGGCTAGGAAACAGTAGTTTTTCCAATGAGTGGAAGTATGTCAGCTTGATAATAGAGAACCTTTTAGACAGCGGGGTACAAAGTTAGCTGCTTATAGATTTATAACCAGTTAATATGTCTCCAGGACAATTTACAGACTTGTAGAGTCACATAAGCCCATTACTGCCTTTAGGGGATGGGATGAGTCAAGCTTCTTGGTGGTCAAACCAAGGGCTGCGCTGTGAGACTCTTTTTGTCCAGAAAGACACACCTCCATCACTTTCTCTAAGCCCCTGCTGAGCCTCTTTCCTCTCCTCTCCCCTCCCCTCCCCTCCCCTCTCCTCTCCATGAAAAGACACTGGTTGTCCCAATGACAAAATCTCTAATGAGGCAGAGACCAAATGTTCCTTTACAGGAGTCTAGAAAGCAGCAGGCGCCCAATCCTGTGCCTTTGGAATGGGAATCTGGCTGGCTGGAGACTGCACTAGGCGAAGACATGCATGGCATTTTGCAAGCCTCCCATCAGGTGCCAGATGTCTCATGCTGGAGTTCTTTTTTTTAATATTTATTTATTTATTATGTATACAATATTCTGTCTGTAT
>LOJH01000873.1:19783-36058 GCA_001685095.1 Ellobius talpinus
TTCTTCTTCTTCTTCTTCTTCTTCTTCTTCTTCTTCTTCCTCTTCTTCTTCCTCCACCTCCTCCTCCTCCTCTTCCTCCTCTTCCTCTTCTTCCTCCTCCTCTCCTTCTTCCTCTTCTTCTCCCTCCTCCTCTTTCTCCTCCTCCTCTTCCTCTTCCTCTTCTTCTTCCTCTTCTTCCTCCTCCTCCTCTCCTTCCTCTTCTTCCTCCTTCTCCTCCTCTTCCTATTCTTTCTTATTCTTATTGATGAAGTCTCACTACACAGCCCCGGCTGGCCTGGAACTATCTGTATAAAGTAGGCTGCCCCAAACTCAAGCACTCTAGCTGCTTTGCCTCCCAAGTGCTGTGAATAAAGGCATGTGCCACTAGGTCCAGCTAAGGATTGTTTTTAATGAACAGAAATTGAAAATTCAGTATTGACTATTTTCAAGGTGGCATTTTGATGATGTATTTTTAGGATTCTTTCTCCTCTCTAAGTTCTGCAGGTAAAGTACATGACAAGAAGTCCCTGTGGAGAGGTCTCTGCAACAGGAGGCTGTGTTGAGTTCAGAATGAGCTTCCAGTCTAGTAGTGGCCTGAGGAAGGGGCATCAAACTTGCCTTCCCTCCTGCCTCCTGGGGAGCAAGGTGGCAGGGAGCCCACATGTCTCTTAAGGTGGGGAACCCTCTCAGACACATGTGGGTTGTTTCTGAAGCTACACTGGGTAGATGTATCTTTCATTGCATCCCAGCCTCAGGGTGGACAACCTTGCCGGTCTATTCCTTTTGACACAAACCAAAATGACTGCCTAAGCTGGACTTTCCATTTTCTGCCTGTGTGTAGCCAAGGCCAAGGTAAACTGGTTTCTGGGGTTTATTTTGAGTTGAAACTAGCTGAGCTGTTTATTTCCTTTGAGCATACACAGATGCTTTTGAGCTATCTTTGTGTTGGAGGGCGTTTTTTTTTCATAGTATCAGCACACCACTTCCTCCCAAGTCATTGCTTTGAACAAGTTTTGTAAAGGGAGATTTCCCTGCCAGCTCTGCACGCTGGTAACAGAGAGAGCAGGGCTGCTCTGCCGTGTGTATCATGTTTTTGAGATGAGTTCATGAGCATAATTTGTTCACTAATTTTTGGAAATAAGATGGCTGAGTGAGCCTGAGGTCATCGGGAAAAGCTGCTGAGGCCTTAGAATGAGACACACTGCAGTTTAGATAGGGTTGTGTTCATGTATGGCCTCTGCCTGATCGCTGGAGAAGTCCATGCAATGCTTTCTGTATGAACTTCTACTAAATCTTTGATTCCAGGTTCTCTGGTCCTGATACACTTTAGAAATTGAAAGTGGGCATGGTAGCTCACACGTGTAATCCATCCCAACACAGAAGGATGGCTCTGAGTTTGAGGCCAGCCTCTGGTACAGAGTGAGACCCTGTCTGAGAGAGAGAGAGAGAGAGAGAGAGAGAGACAGACAGACCGACAGACAGACAGACAGACAGACAGAGAGACAGAGAGAGAGGAAAGGGAAGGAAAGAAAGAAAGAAAGAAAAGAAAGAAAGAGTTTGAGTGAAATCATCCTTAGCTTTCCTTTTATTATGCTTTAAAATATTTTTTAACAGTGAAAGACCTTAATATTTTGAAACATTGGCATGCCAACATAAGCAATGCTTTGCTAACATGTTTTACAAAACCACCCTTTCCCATAAGGTTATGACCTTCTTAAGAATCAATTCTGATCTTCTAAGTTCTTTTTTGCTTTCACTAAGGACAACAGGACTAGAAGCTTAAAAAGTATCAGCACATTGTGATGATGGGTGTAGCATCAGACTTATGTGCTGTAATTGAATTGATTCCCATCAAATAGCCTATTTATTAGGAGGCAGAGGAGTTGCCCTTACTAACAAATTAGTTCTGACTGGTTCTGTCTTTTCATTGATGGACTTGATTTTTTTTTATAATGTCTGTTTTTACAAACATTTGGTTCTAGTAAGTGATACCAGGCATAATTCTCTTCTCAAGAAATAAGCTGTACACTGCCTTTTTTGTCTTTAAGCATGTTTTAATGACGTTAATATGATGTTGGGTCTTTCGAAGGCTGTTTTTACACACCACACCGTGCCGGTAGCCAGCGGCTGTGAGTAGCTCAGAGTCGGGCGTCCCGCTGATCTCCACTGCCTGAGATGTGGTTCATGCTGCAGCTGCTTCTGAAATATCCCTGTCTTTGCTTATCTCTCAGCATTTCTGAGAAATAGCCTTCTTCATTTTCAAAATAGTGGGATAGAAGAAGCAATGGGAGGAAGCTTTGCTTCAACCTTTGTACCATTAGCTGTTGGGGGGAAGTACAGGGGCAGAAGAGCGGTTTCAGAACTGAGTCCCAGGGGCAGAGTGCTTACCTAGCACTTGAGACCTGAGTTTGATACCCAGTACCAGAAAATTGATAGGAGGCCGTGGAGGTACACACATGTGATCCTAATACTGAGGGAAACCGAGGCCAAAGAATTGCCAGGAGTTCAAGTCCATATTAGTGTGGATTATGCAAGACCTTATATCAGAAGGCAGTGTGTGGTGGTGGGGGGCATCATGGGCTAATGGAGGGATCCTGTATCAAGGACAGAGAAGAGAGGAAGCCTCCTCAAGGTATTTGGTTTCTGGGAAGAGTAAATGTGGATGAATAGGAAGTTCTGTGTACAGAATAAGATTTCACACTGATCTTCACAGGTGGCTTTCCATGAGTGCTCTGTCAGTGAGAGTTGGCTGCATGAGGTATTTCTGTGAGGTGTCCCACTTTACTGTGGCTTTATTCAGCTCTTGGCACTGGTGTCTTTCCAGGGTGCCATCACCTGGTAGTGACTGAACTTGGGCATTTTAGTAGGCTGGTAGCGTTATTTCCCACTTGTTCAGAGAGACCAGGCCCTTGTGGAGGCCTCTCTTTTCTCTCAGTTTTGTGCCCACGTCTGGAAGCATCCACAGACAATTACTGTTCCTTTATTTACCTTTCAGCTCTAGACTAAAACATCCCGGAAAGCAAGCGTGTCCCAGTCTCAGGTGGGATGTGACTACCCCGAATGGCTGTTAGTTGTTCTCTTCTAGTAGATCCAAGAAAGGTCGTGTTTGTTGTAATAGAGGATTCTGGGACAAGCGACTCTCCTTTCGTCTCCTGACTGTGTAGCTTTCCTATTGGTTGGTAACAACTCTCTTCAGGTGACATACAAGAAAGTGAGCGTGAACCAGTTTGCCAGTGTCTAGTTCATCTCAACCTCTAGGAAGCCATGCGTCTAGGAGGCTTGTTGGGCGCTCTTGGGCTAGTGGATGAGGATGGGGCAGGCACAGGCCTAATGGATCAGTGCCAGATTTCTGAAGTGGGGATGACAGTATTTGAGAACTAGGCATAAACAGACTGCATGACCAGTACTGAACATCTTTTCAAATATCAAGCAGATCCAACTCTCCATTGCCTTGTCTCTCTCTGTATTACCCTTTAACCCCCGCCTCATCTCTCAGGGTCACTCTCCCTCCAGCCTGCCCATGTTATCTCCTTTACCAAGCTTCCCTACTGGAGAAGCTCAGTTCTCTTAATGATGTGATAGGTGCTGATGGCTAATGCTAATGTAATGTGTCCCAGAGCCTCTGCTTATCTGATTTAGACTAATTGAACTTCATCTCAGCCCAATAGGGAGAGGCTAAGAACATCCACCTTCATCTCAGGTGTGGCTTGGTCAGAATCAGGTAGAGAGGAGGCTGCAAGTGGTCATTCCAGCCTGGTCACCATCGCGACACAGATCATTAGAGCAGCTTTGAACGACCCATGCTCAGAAAGGGGTTTTGATCGACAGCTTTGCAAATCCTAACAAAAAAATCAAAATCCATTTTCCTTTCTCATAAGTAGTTTTCTAATGGCGACTGAAGGCAGTGAAGACAGAGGACTCTCAGACTGATTAGGTCAGCCTAATCCACTCCATAGTTTCTGGGAACCTGGGTCTTGCGAAGGACCCAGGTATTCCTGCCTTTGTCTCCGAGACAGGAAGCACTGCAGGGCCCTGTGCCTAGAAATCCTGCACCCTCTTTCCAGCCTGGCAGAGACCATTCCCACAGATGTCATAAAAATGTAACCAGGGTTGCAAAATCTAGGTGGTCCGATTTATTAGCTCCTAGGCATGCTCACTGCCCACCAAGCCCAGGGGCTAAATATTTCATTTTGTTTTGAAGACTGATGTAGCTCCGTGTGAGAGCGCTTGGCTAGCATGTGTGAGAGACCCTGGAATTGATCCCCCTTTACACTGCGGGGGGGGGAGAAAACATGATGCGTTGGGTAGTACTTTGGTTTGGATAGAAGGAAATACAGAAAAGGTTAATCCTGTAATTTAAAAATATTCAAATAATATTTAATAGAAAAATATGTAATAATGAAAGAGAAGATGACAAATGGCCAGACATTGTCAGTCTCACTCATAATCAGAAGTAAAATTAATGTAGCTCATATGCACAAGTTTTCATCTAATTAATTGGCAAAGATTAAAAAAATAACACATTGAAAATAAATGTACTAGACACTGGGGGAGTATGCTCACTAAAAATCAAAACACTTAGATGAAACAAAACTGTTTTATAGTCATTATACTATATAAACATATCCTATGGACATAATCTGAAATCAGTGCTAGACTAGAGACGTTTAGATACAAATATACTAATCACAGTAGTGTTTTGAGTGTGTTTGATTCATGTGTGTGTGTATGAACTTGGATGTCTGTGTGCTATGGCACCCATGGAGGTCAGGGGACAGCCTTGGGTGTCAGTTTTGTCCTGCCTTCTTTGAGCCAGGGTCTCTTGTCACTGCACACACCAGCCTAGCTGGTCGGTGAACGTGTAGGGCTCTTCTGCTCACCTCCCGTCCGTGGGATTTCATGCACATGCCACACACGCAGCTTCTCATGGCTTCTGGGGTCTCAAACTCAGGTCCCTCACTCATCTCTCTAGCCACATTGCAGAAGCTTTCATAAGGAACTTGGATATAATCTGAATGTCTAAAAAATAAAAAAAACATAGATAATAGAGCAACCACAAATGGAAACGTTCAATATTTAAAATTGTATGGAGAAAATAATATTGTGAAATGAGGGAGGAAAGATACACACGCACTTAAATATGATTGCATTTTAAATACACAGAGGTAGGAGGGTATGTGTCTGCATGTATACATACATGCATACATACATACATACATACATACATACATACAGGGATTGAAGGAAAGGGTTGAAAGGACATTTCAAGATATTAACAGATTTCTTAAATGAATACTAATGAATTGCTTTGAAAATTGTTTATATTTTCTAAACTTTTTTTAAATATTTATTTATTTACTATGTATACAATATTCTGTCTGCGTGTATNCTTTGGAAGAGCAGGCAGTGCTCTTAACCTCTGAGCCATCTCTCCAGCCCTTTTCTAAACTTTTCTATATATGCCTTTTTGTTTTGTTTTGCTTATTTTTCTTGTTTTTTTCAAGACAGGGTTTCTGTGTAGCCCTGGCTGTCCTGAAACTTGTTCTGTAGACCAGACTAGCCTCGAACTCAGATCCTTCTGCCTCTGCCTGAATGCTGAGATTAAAGGTGTGTACCACCACTGTCAGGCATCTTTATATGGCTTTTTAATAAGAAAAACTGCTATAAAAAAGTGAGAGAAGCAAACATTAACCCCCGAGAGTGTGATGTTTCTCTTCAACCATGTATTTTCCTTATCTCAAATTATCATCATTGGATTGGTAGCTTCTCTCATTGTGTGTGTGCAAGGTGTGCATTTGGGCATGGGGTGTGGAGATCAGAGGACCTTGGCTGTGCTCCTCAGCCACTATGAACCATGCTGGCCAGGGTTTTTTGGGGTTTGGTTTGTTTTGTTTTAATGTGGGTTCTGGGATTGATCTCAGGTCCTCATAATTGCAAGGTAAGTGCTTCACTGACTGATCAGTGGTTCTCAACCTTCCTAACGCTGCAACCCTCTAATACAGTTCCTCCTGCTGCAGTGACCCCCAACCAGGAAAGTGTTTTCATTGCTACTTCATAGCTGTAAGTTTGCCACTGTTATGAACCATAACGTAAATATCTGATAAGGAGGATAGCTGGTATGCAGCTCCTGTGAAAGGGTCAGATGACACCGCCCCCCAAAGGAGTTGTAGCCCATGGGTTGAGAACCACTACCCGAGATGCTCCGTTCTCTTTAAAAATCTTTTTAATTTATCTATTTATTTATTGTGTGAGTGTAGAGGTCAGAGGACAGCTTGCAGAAATAGTTCTTTCCTTCTCCCATGTGGTCCCAGGAATCAAACTCTGGTCATCAATTTGATGTCAAGTGCTTGCTAGCCAACCCCCACTTAAATGAAAAAGCTGTGGGGCCGGAGAGGTGACTCGGTGGTTAAGAGCGCTTGCTCTTGTGGAGAACCTGGGTTTGGTTCCCAGCACCCACATTGTGAGGATCGTAACTGCCTGCAACTCCAGTTCCAGGACCTCCAAAGCCGTCACACTGTCCTCATGTGCACACACTCAGACTCACACACACACACACACACAATATTTAAAATAAAGGACTCATAAAATAACTCTTTAAAAAGATTTCAAAATAATAATATGAACCAAAGGACAATTTGATTTCCTTCTGACACCTCGGTGAGGTTCTTCTCCAAGGAAGATGAATCATGAGTGCAGGTGTTGGGAGGACAGGAGCCTCTTAGGATCCTGAGGGGATCAAAGGAACATTTAGTGTTAGCTTAGGAGAGAGGGCAAGGCCGAGTCTCAGAAGGGCACAAGGGGCGTGAAGTCTTCCTCCTCCCCTCCTCTGACCTTTCCTTCGAGGGCTAGCAACTGAAGCTTTAGTTCCGTCGCATTAGGAAGCAGACTTCTGTGGACTGGTCCGGCAGTATGTCGGCAAGTATGTTTGTGTCTCAAGTATAAGAACCGCCAAAGTGAAATTTCACACAGCCCCTACCTATACTCAAATAGAAATGACTGACAGAGGCGGGAGTGCTGTGCCCTTCAGGCAGCGGTCTGGGGAAGTAGGATTTCTCTGCTGCGCAGAACTCTGAATTCATTTCAGGCATCCCACCATCAGCTCAGATGTGAATGCTGGCTCCTTGTAGGTGATTCAGTTTAACCATCCTTGCATCGAAAGCAGTAGGGGTCTGTGGTTCATGCTGTGCATTTGTTGAATGTAGACTGTGTGTAGGCCCCCTCACAAGTATTGCTCCCTAATTTATGGGATAGTTAGAGACTTGGTGGGGGGGGCAGACGAAAACATCATGTCACGGGACATGCAGCACTTCTGTGTCTACAAACCAACAACACCGTGTGCTTAGAGGAAGCGAATGCACGGTCAGGACCAGGGGAAAAGCAGGATGGCCAGGGCCTCAAGGTTGCAGCAGCTTATCAGGAAAGAGGAAGCTCTGGACACCGAGAGAAGCTGCGATCTGGCACCGGGTCTTGTTGTGGACAGAGGGAGAAGTGACATTGGGATATTCTGTCACACTTGCTTTGGCCATAGCACCCAGACAACCAAATGTGCCTTTACCAGGATATAAGTGACACTCAGCAGCCAAGACTAGGGCCCGGATTGAGTTGTATATGTTGTTCCGTTTCATTTTGGTTTGTCTGTTTGCTTGTTTTATTGAGTGGAGAGGAGAGAAGGCATTTAAATTGTTTTTTTTTTCTTCTGTATGCTGTTCATCTCTCTTCCTGGAGATGGCCCACAAAATATTAGGCATGTGGTTTTTATACCGCTTGGTAGTTTGTTGTCCTCAAAGCAGTCAATATTTAAATGTAGTCATGGAGCTCCTTTGTACACAACTGGTCATCCTGTAGGAATGGACCCGAAACAGATTAAATGGTCCAAGGCTTGGTTGGATAGCTTCTGTGGTGCAGGAGAAAGAATTATTTGGTCAGTCGTGGTTTGGAGGACCCTGCGAAAAAAACGGTGGAGTCAATCACCCTGGTTGCGTCTTTTCTGACCTTTGCATACACGCGTGGAAGCAAGAAGCATTTTCTGGTGTCTTTTTGGTAGCCTGTCGGATACTGACCCCATGGCAGACAAACTGGGAGGATTTTTTTTCAAGTTTTCCTGGTCAGTCATTTGGAGAATTCAGAGCAGCCAGAGGGGAAGGGAGGTTCTTGGAGGGAATCTGGGGTCATCTGGGTAGAACAAGCTCTGTTTGGCAGGCCACCGAGAAAAGCAAAATGTGCTCAGAAGCAGGCAGAGAGAGACACAAGGACCCTGTGACACATGGGGGCAGAGTGTGAAATCTCCCCTCTGCAGTGAACAGCTGCGGTGGTTCCACAGCGATGTGAGGAGAGGCATCAAACCGCTCCACCAGAAGCAGCGGCTCTCATGCTGGCCTCACCCAGTGCCCACCCTTACCAGCCGCCCCTCACCATCTTCAGTGAACTGTTTTTTGTTTTGTTTTGTTTTTTGGAGACAGGGTTTCTCTGTGTAACAACCTTGGCTGTCCTGGAACTCACTTACTCTGTAGACCAGGCTGGCCTCGAACTCACAGAGATCCACCTGCTTCTGCCTCCCTAGTGCTGGGATTAAAAGTGTGCACCAACACTGCCCTGCTCCTCAATCTTTTTGTTTGTTTGTTTAAGTTTTTCGACACAGGGTTTCTCTGTAGCTTTGGAGACCGAAACTACCTCTTGTAGACCAGAATGGCCTCGAATCAATCTTTTTTTTTAAAAGGACAGAGTCTAAAATTAAAAAAAAAAATAAAAATCCTGCTATTTATTTGGGAACAGCAGAACGCTGTAGGGGTATGACAGTAAACTGTGGTAAACTGTGGGTGTGTTCAAAGGGCTTGAGGTAAAGGGGAGCCTTCAAAGGCACAATGCGGGTCAACATCAGACATTTTGAGACAATATTCTGGTCACCGTGTTTGATAGCAAGAGTAGCTTCAGTCAAAATGATAGTTGCTGAGCAAATGTCCTTGGTGGTAGGAGGTACTTTTTCCAAAAGGTCGCTGTGACCACTGTGCATGCTGCGGTTCTGGCCAACCCATGCGTGACAGCCGCTATCAGGCGACTGCGTTTTCAGACCTTCCTTTATAACATCCCGACTTTATTTGCTTTTCATTTTATTTTATTTATTTTTGTCATTGGGGTTGACACAATGATTCCGTTTTTATTCTGACAACTTTTCCATTTCTTTAGCAATTGGAGCAAAGCAAGTGTTTCACTGATGGACTATCTTGATTTCTGGGAAGTCAAACCATGAGGACAGCCGTGTTAAGGTGGATGTTTCTAGACTTCTGGCAGTTCAGCTTCTGGGTTTTCAGCTCTGAGGTGGTGCAGAAGAATCATGCATTAGTATCACCTGTGCATTGACTGCTGGTCCCCTGGGTGCAATGCTACACAGTGGCCCTGAGCCTCTGACAGCTCTGAATGGCGAGGGCAAACAGGGACAAGCTTCAGCAGATTGAGTTGCCACACTAGGATGCTTAGTGGATTACATGTATTAGATGCACTTACAGCTCTTTCATTAAGTTTATTTTCTAACTGATAGATGAAACATGAATGCATACATAGTAGTGATGTGTTGATATCTCTATGTACCATGTAATATTTGTCATGTTAAACATGTCTCTCCTCCTGAGCCAGGTGTGGTAGCGCACGCCTTTGATCCCAGCATTCTGGAGGCAAGGCAGGCAGATCTTTGAGTTCAAGGTCAGCCTGATCTACAGAGTGAGTTCCAGGACAGCCAAGGCTACACAGAGAGACCCTGTTTCAAAAAGCAAAAGCAAAAACAAACAAACAAACAAAAACCAAAAAGACACTCCCACCCCCACAAAAATCTCTCCTCAAACATTAGCATTTCTTTGTGCGAAAAATCCCAAATCCTTCCTCTGCTTTTTGAGATGCACAGTATGCTTTTACATGACCGTAACTTAGTATGTGCCTATGGTATTTTCACCTTAAATATAAATTGGAGTTAAGGGCCAGGATCAGATAATTCTAAGCAGTTTTGGGTTTTTTTTCCATCTACATTAGTATCCAATAGACCCTTTGAAGGAGACAGTTCTGTGCTGAATGGGATGGTTTCATAGAGTGAATCCCAGGAAAGCCACTCATTATTGGACCCACAGAGGTCCCCATTTCCTGTCCTCACAGAGCAGCTGAGTGGGCCTCTCTCGGGCGGCACCCTCCAGGCCTGACCCATGTGAAGTCAGAGGGCTCCAAGGGCCATCTCGGGTCACTGAGCTCCTCCTGCAGAGTTTAGACAGCTGATGTCAGACCCCAAGTACAGAGCTGTAGCTACCCTTGTCCCGGGGATTCCAGGGATGCTTTCTGTGTCCTTATGGCTCTGTCCTCCAAGAGAAGGCATGGAGTAACCCTGGGCTACAGAGGAGGCTGGAGAAGAACCCAGACAGCCATTGTCCCCACTCTAGAAATAATGGTACAGGCCTTATTTGACCTCCAACCCATCAGCGGGCCACCAGAAGGAGTGTGTGTTTAGCCATATGTCAGTAGCAGCTCCCGGTATATGTGCAGAAAGTGTGCATGGCAGAATGTAGAAGGGGACTTTCCAGCAGCTCCCCTTGGGCTGTAAGAAACCACTCTCTACGTTTGTATGGGTTTTCCCCTGGAGACATTTGTTCTGGAAGTTGGTGACCCAACTGGAAAATTTTCAGCTTAATGAAATTACTGAAAGCAAGATAGGGCTTTCAAAGGGCACATGCATGGTCTTTCCATATACAAAGAGCATTTTTTTCTACAAAGAAATAAGGGTAGCGAAAGTCTAACCTGGAGCTAGGAGTTCTCCAGTCTCTTTTCATGTATTTTTCAAGTGCTGTGATGTGTCAGATATTGTTCCAAGTAGCCGGAGAGACAGCCCTAAACAAGACAGAGCCCCTGCCCTCAGTGGCAGCCACCACTGCAGAGGGGAAAACAGATCATGTCCAAATAATGTCTGTCCTGAGTGAAGTGGACAGCCAAGGGAGGGACATCCTTAAGAGAGAACTCACCAGGTTCGGAAGAGGGAGAACCCAGTGGCATGGTGGTGGAAGGGGGCAGGAGAAGCAGGACTGGCTGCAGAGGGCTGGAAGGGGAGGGTAACTCCCCACCCCACCCCACCCCCACAGCCTCAGACAAGAAGCAGGGGAGGGTGGGTCCACGAGACATAGAGGGGAGGGGAGGGAGGGGAGGGAGGGCCCTCACAGCCTCACACACTTGCACTTAGATTTCACTTGCTGTAAATAAAAGGGCCCTAAGGTTTTTGAGCCCATGGATTTCTTTGGAATTTCCAAACTATAACTGTATACCATAGCATCTCTCTGAGGCTGAGGATTCATCTTCAATACTGAGATTAAGGTTATGACTCCAGGAAGGAAAAGACAAAGATTTTTGATGCTATTGGCCACATGCCCAGGAATGCCCAGCCAATGCCCTGATTTTAAAAATGCCTCCTAACACGATAAACTCTACTTGGGGATTTATAGCTATAACCCAGAGTTGGGTCTAGGTGAGCTAAGACTGTCCCAAGAATGACATGGATTGAGCGTGTATTGAGGGTCATCAGCAGAGAACAAGACAGTGAGATGCTGGGCCCTACCCCTCAGGCCTATGCCTTCTGTGTTAGGTAAACATCTCCTTAGCCTCTCGCCTGTTTCTTATTGCTTCTTGGGGTGTTTGTTTGTTCTCTTGTTTCTTAGCTCACCTATTAGGATTTTTATTTAAATTCTTTTATTGCCACTGTTACTGAAGTCTCAGACCTAGGGGCTTTACTCCCTTCCTAGGAAGAGCTACCTAGATTCTCAACTATTATGGAGAAGAACTCAGTGTGCTGTTTTATCCAAAAGCCAAGAGATCAGCTTGAGACAGGTGAACTAACTTTTCCTTAACTCATCAGGGCAGGTTGCTAATCAAAGGAGCAACCCCCTCCCCCCACACAGTCTCTAGTGGGTGAAGAAGGGAATGAGCCACAGGCTTTTTTCCTTTTCGTTTGCTTGTTTTTCTTAACTTCGCCTTATGGAAACATTTCAAATACTGGAGAGTAGACAGACAGTAGCGGTCACAAAGCTATGGCGCGTTCCTCTCTCTGTTTTAAGAACCATCATCTCAGGACCACTTCGGTCTCATTTGAACCCAGATCCACTTAACCTCATTTCCTTATTACTTTGACACTAATCCAGACAAATCATTTCATTCACAAATATTTTAGTGTGAATCTCTAAAACTTCAGGGTTCTCTGTAAAATATAACAATCGCAATAGCGTCTAATCTAAAATCAGGGTTGTTTTCAAATCATTAAGTAGCCAATCAATATTCAAATCCAACTGCTTTGTGTTTCTTAGGGTTTTTTTCTTTTATTATTGGAAGCCCACATATTGCTTTTGATCTCTGTGCCCTTTAAGCCTCAGGATTCCCTCCAGCTCTTTTTGAATTAGCTTCCTTCTTAAACCCACTGCCCCCACCCATGTTAATAATGTGCTTTAATGCAGCCAGTCTCAGCTTCATGGTCATGGAAGACCTGAATCTCCTTGATTCAGAAGTAGTTCATCTCTGAGCTTGTCACTGCACCAGGGACCTACAGAGCAGCAGTGAAGCAAGTTGGTGGTTACCCCTGGAGTCAGGGTAGAGTTAGCCCAACAGGAGCAGTGATCTCTCCCCAAGTCTGAACTCCTTACTCTAGATATAAAGGGAGGGGGATTCTGAACAGTGCCAGAGTAACAGGCAGGGCCTGGAGAAACGGTTCAGCAGTTAAGAGCACTGGCTGTCCTTCCAGAGGACCTTGGTTCAACTCCTAGCACCCACATGGCAGCTCACAACTGTCTGTAACTCCAGTTTGAGTGAATCTGACACCCTCATATAGATATACATGCAGGCAAAACACTTATGCACATTTTTTTAAAAGAGTAACAAATAGACAGTTTACTCCAGACAAAGACACCCCCAAGAGACAGTCTGGTTCTAAAGCTGCCAGATCCAGACTCCTCATAGGATAATCAGCTTCTTGAATCCCAACACAAAGGTGAAAGCAGCTGTCCCCTTTCTCGGAGAAGTAACAGACGGGCTTTGCAGAGTCAGCAAGGAATCAATTTCTAGTACATTCCAGATGTGTCTCCTGATACAGTTTTGCCTCTGCCACTGCTTTATGGGAGTCAGATTAGTAAGGAGCATTGGGGTTTTCTACCTTGCAGGTCTCCAGATTTGATTCTCACCCACGGGGCTGCAGATCACAAGCAAAAGGTGTGGGGGTGGGGGTGGGGGGGACTTTGTTTCCAAAGCTCTGCTTTCCTCTGTCTGCTAGTTACCAGAGCTTCTCTTTTCTGTCTCATCCTATAGGGTATCCCAACATTTTAAGTATTTTCTGTTGTGTACTATGACTGAACAAGTCAATCATGGATTAATAGGAGACATCATAGCTAGCATACACTCCAAAGATTACCACCTTCTATCCCGGGGAGAGCCAGTGCCAGCCTTTCCCCAACCTTAGACCATCTAATTACAAATATAATAAGGGTCACATTCAGAACTCACAGCTAGCACCAGTCACTTACAATGCCTGCCCTGGGTTACTCAAAGTAAAACGTAAACAAACCTGGCTAAATGGGCAAATGTGCAAGCACAGCTCACCCCTCAGAGAAGGGCATCGTACTTACTTGCTTTTCGCCACCCCAGTTCCCTGTTGTGTTTAGCTTCATACCCAGGGTGTCCAAAGGACAGATGCCATAGGTCACAACCCTACACCCTCACAGGTGACCCTCACAGGTCACGCCCAGTCTCCTCACGCCTCCTTGGGCAGATTACATAGTGGGCCATCAGCGAAAAGAAATCTGTCCTAAGTGTGTGCCAGAGTCTGGGCCGCTGGGCACCACTGTGCTGTCCACGCCTGTGCTATATAGGCAGTGGGGTGAGAATGGCCTCTGAACCTGAGAGGGGAGGAGGAGGAGGCTCCACAGAGCCAAACAAAAGGGCAAGGGATGTAGGGGGACCCGTAACCCCCAGACTGCTAAGGCACAGCAGGCAAAGGGCTGTCTAGCAAGCCCTTGTTTCGAAAATAAAACAAAGAGGCTTGTCTATGTTTCCACAACACAGTGGAAATTGTAAATTTTTCATCAAGTAGGATTAGGCCAGTTCATATCTATAGGGCATGGAATACTCAGAATATGGCTTTGGATTTTTTTTTTTCTCAGATCAGCACCGAGTGATCAGCCCTTCATCTAACTCTGCTGGTAACTATTCGGGCAAAGGATTACCCCTTATTTCTGTTCATTTAAATCAGGAGACTTTCATATTTAACATTTTGGGGAGAGCAGTATTAGGTATTGAACCCCGGGTCCTTTTGCAAGTCAGACCAATCTCCTATGACTAAGCTGCATCCCTAAGTGGATTCCTCTTCAATAGATGCACACATATAGCCTGGCAGTGTTTCTGGTATGTAAGAGGGTCATTCTGGCATGGAGGGAGGCACTTTGGGATTGAGGGGATGCAGGATTCGAAACAGCCTCACACTGTCAGGGTGCACACACTAAACCTGGAGGGTGGTCGTGGAAACACAACATGACAGACCCAAATTATTAAAAACGGAATGTTTTATGCCTGTCACTGTAGCAATGGCTTCATAGATCTTGATTCAGGGTGACATGGGGTTGGTGGTTATAACTCTTTACTGCTTTTCTAAGATTGGCTAGACCTTTGCTGTTGTTTCTTAGTTTTCTGTCTGGCGTTGGCTTTTTGTTTCCGTAAATGAATATCAAGAGTCGATTAACATGGAAGATTCCGTGGAAAACACTCCCTTCACAGTGTTCCCCAGCAAAGCTGAGAGCTCGTCTTAGGTGCTTGTTATTTATTGTCTCAGGAGGAACCACGGCTACTAAGTTCTGTTTTACTTTGCTTTCTGTTGTCGTGATAAAAATAACTTGGGGGGAGAGGGTTTAGTTCAACTTACAGGTTATAGTGAGCTCATCATGAAGGGAAGCCAGGGCAGGAGCTCAAACAGGAACCTGGAGGCAGGAACTGAAGCAGAGATCATGGAAGAATACTGCTTACTAACTGGCTCAGCTAGCTTTCTTATACAGCCTAGGCCTGCCTGCTCAGGGATGATACTGCCTGCATGAAGTTGAGTGAGCTCTGCTACCTCGCTTAGTGGTTATGAAAATTCTGAAAGACATAGCCAGAGGCCGTTCTCATCAAGGCGGTTCTTCAGTGAAGCTTCCCTTTTCCCAGGCGACTCTGGGCTTATGTCAAGTTGACAACTGAAGCTATCTGTGGCACGCTTGGAAAAGAACGTGCTGTCATGGTGGAATTAACAAGATACTCAAATCTACTATTTATTGAGCACCTGCCAGGCCCTGGAAACTGTGTTAGATGCTGAGGAGAGAGCAGAAAACAAGACAGACAGACAGGCTCCTAGCTCTCAGTGGAGCTTGAGTTGTGGTGAGGAGAGCTATACAGACCAATACAATATCAAGTGATGATGCACACTCTGCAAAGAAAAGGAGCAAGCTGGTTGGTGGTGGCGGTGGCGGCAGCGGCACAACTGGATCTCTGTAAGTTCGAGGCCAGCCTGGTCTAAAAACTGAGTTCCAGGTCAGCTAGAGTTATTACACAGAGAAACCCTCTTCTGGAGACAGAGAGAAAGCATGCAAGAGTGCACAGAGATGGGGCCTGGACAATTTTACTGACATCTAAACAATGAGAAGGACCCAGGAGAGGAAGGCCCATGTGAGAGGACTCTTAAGTATAAAGCCCCAAGATGCAAATGAACTTGGTACAGTTAAGGAACAGAAAGGGCTGGGGGGGGAGTGGTGGTAAATTAGCAAGAGGGTTTGAGCAGGGCTGTGAGCACACCTGAAATTCCAGCACCGTGTGGGTTGAGGGCAGAGGCAAGATTACAGCAAATTCAGAGCCAGCCTGATGACAACAGCTAGCAAAGGCAGATCTTATGGACCTTGGTGGTCTTGCCTACAGCAAGGTGTCTGGAGTTTGTGCATGAATGAGAAGCTGTTGGGGAGGGGTTAAGCAGAGGAGTATTATCTGGTTCACATCCTGTCTTACATAATACACACCTCAAGTATAGCCAGCGTAGACTGCATTCACAGATCCCATTAAAGACGAAATAGACCCAAATGCTATGTATGTACCTCTTCCTGGAGTTCTTGGGAGCTCCCGCCTTCTAAGTGACATGCAGCCTTCTGATTACGCTTTCACTAATGAGTAGAATAGCCATAAAAAGTGTGCATGCCAAATAGACTCTCCCTCCCTCTTTCTCCCCCTGCCGTGTGTGTGTGTGTGTGTGTGTGTGTGTGTGTGTGTGTGTGTGTG
>LOJH01000873.1:36081-54800 GCA_001685095.1 Ellobius talpinus
TGTGTGTGTGTGTGTGTGTGTGTGTGTGTGTGTGTGTGTGTGTGTTTGGGGGTACCGAATACAGTGAACTTTCAAAATAACTCTGTAACTACGTGGACAAATCATCTCACTGCCCATGTTCTTGTTTTAGACCCAGCTATAGTTAGACTTCCTCAAAGATTTCACTCAAGCATTTAAGTTTTCAGTTGATAGCGTTTTCTGTTGCCCCAAAGATTTTCAGATGAAGTGGATGCTGGCTGCAAGCCTCTGCCTCTTTCTGGCCTCATGCCTAATATCCCTGTTTGAACACCACTTGCTTTAGGCGAGAAAGAGGTCCTGCATACCTTCAGACAGCTCCAGACTAAGTAAAGGACCTTAGTCATCGACCATTCGATGTCCACTTCGAGGAATTGTGCTCATGGCCTAACATCGTGGGCTGCTTATTTGATTCAATTCAGATCTCAGGGAATCTGAATTTACTGCCTTTCAGAATTAGAGCTCACCTGCCCAGCACTCCTCAATATGGGGGTTTCTGGTGTTGAGGTGGAGCTATCCTAGCACCAGAGGAAATTTAACATTCCTGGTCCCACTGCATCCTGCAGGCCTCTCTTCCCGCCAGACTCCACTGAAACCGCCCCTGTGATTTTTTTTTAATCAGACCTCCACCAGGGGATTGCAGGTCACTTGTGGTCTTTGGGCACACCTGAATCAGAACTCCACATGCAGGGTTCACAATGACATTTCTGAAACATGCCACTGTTTTTTCATCCTTTTGAATGAGGCCACTTTCTCAGTCGTGTGTGCTGCAGAAATGATACGAGCTGCTCAGATGTGCCAAGAGAAATGTCTGAATATTTCATGCTATCAGTACACCACCCGATGGCTGTGAATATCAAGACGTCCCCCCTGGCCACCCACCTCAGAAGAAATCTAAATCCCTCATCTGCTTTCAGTTTCTGGGTCCTGTTGTTGATTGTTGTCCTGTGAGTATGGAGAAGGGAAACAGAGCATTGGGGTCCAGGAAGCTGTAGGTCAGCAGCTTGCCCCGCCTGTCTTTTGTCCCGGCTTAAACCCTAGTGGCATTTCCAAGCTTGCTTGCTGTGATGCACCCAACCTGCGCGCCTCACCTGCATCCTGGCTTTCTCCCCACACACTTGAACATTCTGCAAATGAGGAAGGCTCACTTAGACTAATTCCCAGTCGAGGGCTTTTATTTCTTGAGTGACTCTTCTCAATATTGCTAGATGAAATAGTCAGAATTGAGAGTGGTGCTTTCAAATCGAATTCTTTTGAAGGAATCTCAAGTTCCAGGAGCAATTATTTTTGTAGTGGTGTCATCGAGGGGGGAAAAAGCTGTTAACTGGGAGAGAGGTAACAGAGACCCACTTACCGCATCAAGTGGTTACATTCTATCCTGGAGGAAGAAGAAACTTTTTAATTTGGGTTTTTTTTCTTTGCCTCTTAAGTAAAAGCAATCTAGTTTCTTTTTCTATGCAAAGGAGGAAGGAACAAACGAGAAATTAATCAGGCAGGAAGTGAATACCACAGAAGCCTGCCTGCCTGACTCAGTGTGTCACCCTGAACAGGAGGCCAGAGCTTGTCCAAAATGGCTGCCCAGCAACAACCCCTCACTTGTGTTAGAAGATGATGCCATTTTGAGGAACAGTTTTCTGTTCTGGCTCATGTCTTGCTTGCTCTCTATCTGCCTGAGTCCCTGGTCATGCCTTCCTTTTTAACGGTAAGAAAATACTTGTGTTCAAACTAAATTTCTTTCCTTATCAGCAAAGGGAAGAACTAAACGGTGTTTAATGGGCTATAGTATGTCGAGATAAAGAAGTTTAATTGTTCTGTAGAAAACCTTGTGATTTATTCCTGCCACCTGCTGTGGTGACTGTAAGTGCCTTGTAACTTGTTCTGAGCCAAGATGGAGGTGAGATTCTCTGTAGACTTTTTCCTGACCACTGGATAAATTTGGGTCCTCATTAAATTCTTTCCCATTTTCCCCTAAAATGGGGGCTTGCGTCAGCTAACATACCTCTGGCCGTGTACAGTCCCATCAGGCCCATAGAGCGGCCACTGAGTCTTCAGTTCGACCGGCCAGAGGATGTTCTAAAGCATAAATAGTCCCTGTCGGTTTCAAAGCGAGGCACCAAGCTCTGTGCTTGCTGAGGAGGCTGATGCTGTCGGGCTGCCGCAGATTGATGGTCCAGGCTCAGGCCACTGGTTAGGAAGAGTTTACTTGGCCTTTTAGAGTAATTCAATCCACACCAGAACAGATTCAGTACCGTTTGTCATAATTACTTTTAATATGGTTAATATTAAATTATGTCCACTGTAGAATGTAACTCTGAATGTCAAAGCTGTGCACGCAGAGACCCATGGCGCAGGGGTAAGGCAATGTTTTCCGTCAAGACGAATTCTCCAGGCTGTGTTTGGAAAAGCAATTTATGTTCCTGTTTCCCTCGCGGAAATAGAGACTGACACTTTTAAAACTAAGGAGGGCGCATACGACTTTAGTCAATGGGCGCAGTGTTTTCGCTAGTTTAATATGTAGTTGTTGTGCAGAGATGCAGAGGTAAATGAATTCTAGTTCAGAAAGGAGAGGGCTACACGCAGACTGACTGGTAGAGTGGGGGCTGGGGGGGGAGAGGAGGCGCCAGGGAAGGTTTATGGCCTTGGTTCACCAGAGTGTGGGTCTTACCCTGTCTTGGGACCTCTCAGTGTTCCCTTAGCCTCATGGCATTTTGTTGATTCTGATCTAGTCAGACTCTTTTTTTTTTAATAGGTCTAAAGAGATTAAGTGATTTGTCTGAAACCACAGGCAGCTTTTCTGGTGCTTTTTTTTTTTTGCAAAGTTTGTCTGTGGGTGCTCATGCACAGCTCTCCAGTGCCTCCATTTAAATTGTGGAGAGGAACACCGCCTGGAAGAACTGTGGAGAAGCCTGTTCCCTGGGGCCAGCAGCAGTTTCCCTCCAGAGAGGAAGTCAGATGCTAGCTCTGGCCTGTAATCCGGAACTCCCCCAGACCCAGGCAAGCTGCTACAATCCAGACATCATTTGTGTTAGAAGTTTCTTTAAACTTCTGTTGGAAGTGTAAAGTTTCTCTTTGAATTCAGATACATGTATCCCTTAAGGGTTGGTTCTGTTTGGTTTTTTTTTTATCAGGTTTTTATGCATGTGTCTCGTATTGGAAAGTACATTTACTTTGGACTGCCATAAATATGTCTGTACTTTCTGACCTTAAGTTTTAAAAAGTAAAACTGAAACAAAAACTAGAATAAGAAATGCCGCAATAAGAATATTTTTCTGGGAAATATAAAATATGCTTTGTTTTTATTTGTTTTATTTGTGTGTGTATGTGTTCCTGTGTGTGCTCATGGGTGTCTTTATGAGTTTATGTGCATCATGTGTGTGCAGGTGTCTGCTGAGGGAAGAGAGTGTAAGATCCCCCAGAACTGGGGTTACAAGCAGCTGTGATATGGGTGCTGGGAACCGAACTCAGGTCCCGTGGAAGAGCAGAAAGACCTCTTAACCACCAAGCCACCTCTCCAGCCCCCTAAGATGACTTCATGCATGTGTGCTTTTTGATCCAGTGGTGCTGTGGGTATGCACATGGGCGTGCACATGGGGGCTAAGGTTTCACACTCACTCATCACTTAGTGTGTGATTTGTCCTTTACGTTTTCTTTTTTTAAAATTATTTTCTAACTTTAACAAATGGCTAATACTTATTATTTCCAAATTATTATTTTCCAACTTTCACAAATGGCTACTACTTATTAAGCCCTGCCTCATTTAACTCATAGCTAACCCTAGTTAAGTAGATGCCATTCTGTCCGCCCACAGTGGAAAGTGAACTTAGGCAAGCTAAGTTATTTGCCCAGGGTCACCTAACTACTGAGTGTAGAGAAGATTTTCTGGATTCCAAGAGCATTTTTCACCCGTACCGCCGGGAGCTCACGTGATAAGTTGTACAATTGGTTTTCATGTCTCTTTTCTAGTCCTGGGAATCAGGGGTTACAACATGTTTTGTTTGAATTATCATAGAAACATTAAATGTGCTTCAAATGATTAATCACAAGTAAAATATTTTCCTTTCTAAGTATTTTGACCTTTTTAGAGATAAATCTGGTGACATTTCAGCACATATTACAAGGCTATACTTGAGATGATGAAGTAAATGCATTGGGTATGTTGACCTGAGTGGGGTGTGTGTGCATGCACATGTGTGTGTGCCATGTGTGTGTGTGCATGTGTGTGTGTGTGCGCGCGCGCGCGTGCACCCGCGCACGCTGCAGGTTGAAGGCAGAGATTAATCCTCTTGGGAATACTAAATATGGGGATGAGGATTTAGGGAAACTTCAGCTTTGAGATTTGAGCCCCTTAAAGAAGGGACTAGAAAAGGATGGGAGACAGTAGGAAGGAAATTGGTCCCACTTATATGCATAAAGTAAAGGATTCCTGGCCCTTAAGCTAAACCAGAGATAGCTGAGTCACAGCTAACCTTCGTGGTCTTCCTTCTAGTAGGGCCTGGGATGCTAATAGTTTCTGTTCATTTTTGACGACGTAAGATAGTGGATTAAGATGTACTCTTCATGGCAGCCCCTGTTTCTCCTGTGGTCACTATTGAAGTGACCTTGTGAGTCTATATCCCAGGTCAGTCTCCATGTGTTGCGCTGGAGAGTGCTTTTGAGGCTACATACCCACAGGCACCCTTCTACCACCCTCTAGCCTCAGCCCTAACCACCTCTTTATCTAGAACTCTGACTGAAGTGTCTGGGTTAGCCTTGAGCCTTCTGAGTGCCCTAAGCACAACCTGACACCGTGAGAAAGAAAACAGCCCTGGAAGTCACTGAAGCTGTTTGTTTCAAATGAGCAACTGAGCGAAGAACAAGTGCATTTTGGGACGTAGAGGATTCTGGACGCAGCCTGTGTGGGTTCCACACTGGACACAACTGGGGACAAACCACCACTGACTGGACACTGAGGGTTTGGTTGTTTGCCTTCTGTGTTCTGCTTGTGTCTCAGGTTTGGACTTCCTCCTTACCCTGAGCAGGGACCTGAGCAGGGGAGCTGAAGCAACTAACAGTAAAAGCAACAAGCCTTTCTGCACGGGTCTCCAAAATGGCCATACAGGATGCCTAGTGTGTGTGGGGGGGGGAGCAGATGTTGCCTAGCAACTGGTATCATAAAATAGAAACTACAGGCAACTGCACCTGTGAAAAGATTGTGTTAAAGAAACAGGATGACTGTGGTTTGCTGTGAGCATCAGTTTTCCCGGAAGTTGAAGAGCAAAGCCCAATTCAACTTAATTAGTTTAATGGTTTTCAGTCTTAAAGACATCCAACTCTGTTTGCATTGCAGTCTCTAAAGAATAAAATCAAGAAGAATTTTTCCAGTAGGAATATCAAAATTCTGATCTTATGATCTTTAGCAGCAATTTCATATTACTAAATAAGTTTATGTGCCATTGAGTAGATCTTTAGCTTCTGTGATGAATGCCCTTGCATTTATTCATTTTTATGGTTGTAATAACAATGTGAATGTAAGAACTTTGACTTATTTAAACATTATTGAGTTATATGTATTCTAAAAGTTCTTATATCAATATCTTGTTCGAATGTGGGGGAGGGAGAAAGAGAAAGAGAGGGAGAAACACATTTCCCCAGCCTGAGAGAGGTATGGATAGGTACCCAAGCATACATACATACACATATACATACATTTATAAGTTAGGAGGATGTACATCAAAATAAGAACAATTTCTGGGTGTTCTTTACCCCAGCTCCCTTTTAATCTAAAAGTTAATTATTACTTAATGCTTTTTTTCTGAGGACACACAACTCTTGGTGTATTTCTGTGTTGCCTGTTATTTTCCACGTTCAGGGGGAGAAAATAACAAAACGAAGTTGGAGCCAGGAGCATGAAAGCAGTCATGAAAATAAATTAAGGGTGCTATATATAAACTGTTGTTGGACTTGAATGGAGATTATGGAAAGAGTATAAAAATACCAAGGGCAAGAGAGCAGTTGGCCCTTTGGGTCTGTTGTGTGGTTTCTGTGATACCCTCCCCCATCCTCCCCCACACAGGGCACACAAAGCACCCAACTATTTGAGCCCTTTCGTGGAGAAAGGCTACTTTCCTCTATTCCGTTTTGTGTAGCATGATGGTGTTTAAGGGCCACTTCTGGCAATGTTTACAGAGCAAGGTGCTCTGAGTTTTCAAACAGCCCACAGCAGTTTAAAAAGCAAAAACAAAGAAAAAAACTAAAACATACCTGGATAAAGCCACTCAGGTCTTCTTGAATGGAACTCCACCCCCACCCCCAGGCTTAGAAAGCCCCTTCTGAGGTATACCCGGTGGGTTTATTGGAAATCCTCCCTTCGGATTATTCAGTGGTATGGGTCTCATAGAGTCAACTACAAATTGAATTCTGAATTAGTTTTAGACAAAGAAGCAGCTTATTTAAATGACTAGCAAATTCTCTCAGTCCCCAAAATTGGTCATCTCATGTTCAGGGATAATTCTGTCTTCCTAGCCTGTTGAAGAAGGTGCCAGCTTCCTGGGGCAAATGGTGGTAGAGCCTCTCTAGGACAGGGAGTGGGCTAGCAATTCTTCATAACCAGCACTGCATTTGGGTCCCAGCTGTGAGATACCCAGGTGCTCTAGAATCAGGGTGTGACATCTAATGCAGTATTGAGCCATGGCGTTGTACTTTTAAAATATTCTCTTTGTTTTGGTCACCCAAGTTCCCAAGCTCCTGATTCCATCTGTGGACCCCTTGGGTGTGAGAATCCAGGCAGGAATGTCTGGTCTGTTAGGGTCTGCGCCCTAGGTCCAGGATCCTTCAGGAAGGCCCGCTCTGACTGATGTAGGCTCTCACTGATGTAGGCTACACTGGAGAGCCCTACTTTTCAAGGCCTTGGGGTTTTAATTACCCCAGGAAGTCCCAGGCAGCCATAAAAACAAGTCCCAGCAGTTAACAGCTAGCAAGCCCTCTGAGACGCAACCTTCGAAGCCTCATAGAACACTAGGTGTACTGTGAGCCATTCCAAACCAATGCTTACGCAAACCCTGCTCCTTCCCTGCATGTATTTAGTGAGAACCTTACTTTATATGACTGGGGAGACCTGGTGGACTCCTTAGTCTAGTACGAAGACAGCCAAGGTGTGGGCGTGGCAGTGAGCCCAGCGTGGGGAGACTGAAAATTGGTGTTCCTGATCCACGTGGTGAGTGATGTACCAAGACTGGCGTCTGGGATTCCTGGGATTTTAAAAACACTTCCCCTAAGGCTCAGCCTGGAAGGGTCCAGACCGTGTTTAGAAGCTACTCAGCTCAAAGGCAAGAGTGTGTGGCAGGCAGCCTTTTGCGCTGGGTGAGCGCGGGGATAGTTCATCTGGAGTAGCAGAAATGGCCTAGTCTAGGTAGGACATCGTCAAACGATTCTAGCCTAGGTAACAAGCAAGCTTTACCAAAAACTGCTTAAAACGGCAGGGAGCAGGGCGGAGTAGCCCAATGGGAGAGCAGGGAGCAGGGCGGTGTAGCCCAATGGGAGAACAGAGACTAGAGGGACATGTTTCTAATGAACAAACTTGGGGATTTTCTGGGAGAGACTCAGTTTTTCTAGTTCTTGGAATTCCTGGTTATGAGTGCAGCTGAACTAGCTTGCAATGTTGTTGAAGGTTAGTAACCGAGTAAATAACACGGAAAATACCCTCGCCGCCCCGCCCCCCCAGGGTCTCAGGGTAGCGGGGGGCGGGGCTTGCTGTGTAGACCAGACTCACTGTGTAGACTTCTGACCAGCCGTGGTTCTCCTGCTTCTGCCGCCTAAGTACTTGGATTGCAGGGGTGCCCCACCACGCTGGGCTAAGTTCCATTCCATAGTTAGCTCCCTTTGAAGGGAATGAGTCCCATATGCCTTCGCTCCTGTTTCGAAGCAGGTGTGAGGAATCTCGCAACACTTTTCACAGGAAGCAAGCTGTCCTGCAGCATTTCAATGGAGGGCCTGTTTTAAGGCGTAAATTTTCCACGACAACTTTTTAGTGGTTGAGAGCTAAATTAATATTTAAGCTCTAAGAAATTGTTTTCTGCCGTTGGGAGAGGTCATTGAGAATAAAGGCAAATAGTTCCTGTGTTTAGAATTTGGGCATGTGTTGTCTAGGTGGCTAGTGTCCCAGGCTGCTTACTGGCTTAAAGCTCAAACTGTGTAATAAAGATTCTTAAATTTTAATGCTTTTGACTCATCTAGGGATTTTTTTGTTTTTTATATTTCAAGACAGGGTTTCTCTGTTTAGTCCTGCCTGTCCTGGAACTCGCTCTGTAGACCAGACTGACCTCACACTCACAGATATCCACCTGCCTCTGCCTCCCGAGTGAGTGCTGGGATCAGAGGTGTGCCACCATCACTGGGCAGCCATCTAGGGATCTTACTAAAATGTTGGACCTGAGTCAAGGGGAGCTGAAAAGTGGGAGAGCAGGATCTATTTTATGCAAATGAGTGAGGAAGAGGAGGTACTACTTGAAATGTGTTTGACCAGACTGGGATTCATTTCCAGTAGATTCCAGAAAAATCTTCCTGCTTCTGCAGACACAGGCTCACGGCCGCCTCCCTGTAGCACTGTGGCCTGCAGTGCGTGCAGGACAGAATTGTGCAGCATTGGTACTGGGTATGACTCTTGGTTGCCCTGCATCCCCTTTCAAACATCCCCTCCCACCAGAGTCCCTCCTAAACAGTCCTACCTGAGCAATGAGGGAAGGGTCTGGTCCATCCCCTTCTGAAAGGTGGCCTGTGTCACTGCCGTAGAAGAGTAGGGAGATTGGGACAGACATTATTGGATGATCTAATACACCGATGTGTTTTGCTTTCACAGATTTATCCACAAGACTGCTGAAATTTTAACTGTCCAAGATGCCTGTCCCTCCCCCACCAGCACCGCCACCGCCTCCAACATTTGCTCTCGTAAGTCTTCTTCTCTGTTCACTTTCTCTTAGGGGGAAAAAGCTTCTTAGAAAAGGTTTTGCTGCATAGTCCAAACTGGTCTGCAGCTCCTGTCTTTACCTCCCAAGACCTGGGGTCATTTATGGATGGTGCTGACACAGTGCCTTTCTCCCTTTGCTCCATGCGTAAAGATGACCAAAGTCAAACCCTCGCATGGAGTTGTGTCATGAGTGCACTGGCATTCTGGCACAGGCCTGCTATAGAAGGTTTTGCCAGAGCCCCATCTTTTCTGAGGTCAGAACCTAGTTGTGACCTCTCAAAGCCAGACAACACAAAGGGTGTGTTTGATCGAGGTCTCCTGGGATGCAAGCTGGGAGCCTGGAGTGCAGATTATTAGATTTCCTCTACCACGTCCTTCAAGGCAAATGTGATTGTTTAGAATAAGGCTTTTCAGGGCAGCTCTGAAGCAGCATGCAGTGTTCCTCCATTAAAATGAGCTCAGTGCCTAGCTCCTGGGTGGGCTGATCCCGAAAGTGAGGGCTCTCTGCGATGTGCCCTGTCTTCCAGGCTCACCCCTTTCTTCTTCTCCACCTTCTCCCCTTTCTTCACACTCTGTTCTGGACAGGTGTTATCCCCAACACCACCACCACCTTTCCCACACTCTCATACCCCACTTAAACCTGTCCTTGCGTCTAGATGATTACTTCCTGAAGGAATGTCGTCACTGGACCCTTGGTCCTTTGATGAGCCTGTCGAGGCATTCAGTCCGTCCTCTTTCAGGAAGACTCCAGGATACACTTCATCCCAAAGCCTCCTCCACCATGTGAGCCTTTGCTGCTTGCACACACTGCTTTGCACAGAGCCACACACTGATGACCGATCCCTTTATTTTTTGTATGGGGAGGGAAAAAGAGCTTTGGGGGAAAAAGGTCCCTTGCCCCAGGTTCCCATGGGACACATTTATATAATTCTTCTGAGACTCCAGCCCACTAACAGTTGGTCCCCCAGTTTCCTGAGAGAGTCACTTAGGGCATAAGGACAGAAATTGTGTTTAAGCATTTAGAAATATTAATAGAAATTTAATGGGAGTTTGGTTTATTCTAAGGTAGGATTTGTGTATCTTTTTAACCAATTTGTTTTTATCATAATTTATTTTTCTTTTTATAAGGATGTCAGTCCATGAAATTTTAAGCAGCCCTTGTGTGGATTACTTAGAAAACACTCTTAGCTGGCTAATATGGCAGGATTAGTTTATCCGTATTTCTCCCAAAATGTGAGTTGCCTATCATTATTAATTGGCACATGGGTTAAGTGTTAGAATTTTAATGCTGATACATTTATTTTAATATGTTTTCTGAAAATTTATGATTGGCACATCAAAGCCAGGGGCTGATTTAAAAGCCAGTGATTTAATTTAAAAGAAAGTGCTCATTAAAAAACAGCACAGAAAATAATATAGTGAATGAATTTGATGAAAATATTAAATAAATAGCACAGTTAGCATGAGGAGAATTTTAAAATCATGAATGTTGGACCTAAAGGATTAAAGTTCGAAGCCAGGTATTGGTGGCTCACCTGTCATCCAAACTCCAGAGACTGAGGCAGGAGATTGAATAGACACCAGCCAGGGATACAAATACAGAACTCAAAACAAGATCCAGGAGAAAGGAGGAGGTGGATTGGTGGCCATCAGAGGATCCTGACAGATGCATCTCTGTGGTTTTGCCTTTCAGGCCAATACCGAGAAACCCACCTTGAATAAGTCAGAGCAGGCTGGGAGGAATGCTCTTCTCTCTGACATCAGCAAAGGGAAGAAACTCAAGAAGACAGTCACCAATGACAGAAGTGCACCCATATTGGACAGTAAGTAAAAACTCTTTCCCATAGCGCTAAATGGTTTACAGCCTAATGGTCAACTTAACACGTCTCACCAAGCCTTCCTTCTCCCTCTCGCAACCCCCTCATATTAACAACAGCTGCAAAGCTAGCAAAAGACAAGTCTGTGTTAGTCATTGTAGCCACAGCTTTGGCTTGAGCCCCCTCTAATGCTCCAGGAAGCCCGCATAATAATTCTTTGTCCAAGAAACACACAGCAGCGATTCTCTGAATTATTCATAGCGCTTTCTGGAGATTAACCCGTTGCTCCTGGCATCACAGATGACCTGGCCTTGAAATCAGGATTCAGGGCTCTGTACAGCCATCAGGGCACAACTTCCAACCTTAATGTCTTCATTTGTAAAGTAGAGATGATACCTCGTTGCCACATGAGTCTCTTGTGAGCTTCAAATGAGATAAGGCTTGTACAGTTCTTTGTTGTCTGCAAAGTACAATTCTAGAGGAAGACGTGCTTCCGGGGAGGGTGGAGAGAGGATGTGAGATCACAGCTTTGCTTATCTGTGCATCTGAGCCCAAGAAGCCTTCTGCAGTCAAACAGGGTCTATATAAGCAAGCAAGTACGCATGATGTAAGCCTCCTCATTCGTGTTTATGATCAAGTGAAAACCAGTCCTGAATGGATTCAGGTCTCGATGCTGTCCTTAAAATCTCCCTAGGATTTGTCATAGTCTCAGATCTCATTTAGACTCAAGGGAACGGACTGGCCTGGCTGTCACCAAGTGCAGCTTTGCAGACAGGTGAATAAGAATGCAGGCTTTGGGAGGGTTTGTGGATAGGGCATCACAGGGGAAAGGATCTAACTGGTCGAGGAGGAAGTGGGTGGGAAGGGAGTCAGAGTCGGAAGAGGGAGGGAGGAAAATGGTGATGAGGAAGGTGAAGACTTTGAGCAGGGCTGTGTTGTAAGGCGCTCTGAGACCACACAGGGCTCAGAGAGGCACCCTGGGTTTCCAGCACTTGACTAAGATGCACGCCCCACAGTGTTTCTTTCTGGGAGCCCAGTACAATTCTGTCTTGGAAGCTCTGGCCCAACAGCCATCTAGGACAGATGACATCAGCTCTCTCCTCTAAGAGTCTGGAGCCTTGAAGAGTAGATGTGAGTTTCTCACCACCTCTGAAGGAAACTGGACAGTCTTGGCCTATTCCTGACCCCTAACAGAAGCTCCTCCTGGTCTTCAAGGTCCGTGTCTTCCATGGTACAGGACTAAGGTTCGCTTTTCCCCCTCCAGCTCAGTGAGTGGTTCTGAGGGGTTTCGTCTGACAGACGGAAGCTATACCCCAATGTATGCCTTCGTTGTCCATGTACGTAACTGGATACCTATAATGCTATCTAGGCTCTTTGCAAATAACAAAATTCACCCATGGTTTTGTATTTATTTGCATGCCAAACCTCCCTGGGCGCTATCTCAAAGTGCTTATGCACAAGAGCTTTTAATTCAGCCCTGTCCTGCTGTTTATACTAACTGGCCTGGTGCCAGCCAGTGATCCTCAGTTTCACTTTTGCGTATCAGTCCACTCTCTGTTATTGTAACAAATGCCTAATACCAAGTATTTTATAAGTTAAAGAAACCGATTGAACTTAGACTTTAGAGGTTTGAGAGTATGGTATTGGCCTTGGCGTGGCTCTGATGAGGACCTCGTGGGGATGATGTTATTACAGCGATGGCAGAAGTACAGGCATAAGGCAGTCCATGTAGCAAGACAGAAAACCAGAGAGGGCAACAGCCAGTCTTGCTGTTTTATAATAAACCCTTTCAGAACCAGCTAGAGTCCTATGAAACCATATTAGTTCCTTCTGAGCCCCCCACACACAATGGCCTAGTTATTTCCCATCAGCCCCTGTTTCCTAAAAGTCACACTGCCTCTCTCATGAACACACACACGTGAGCCTTGATATGTGTATAAATGGTACCCAAACCATAGAACTTCCCTATATGAATGATGGGTAGAGCTCAGGTAGACAAAGACTGGATGTGTCTTATAGTACAGCACACTTTCAGTTTACAATACCATGTAAATACATCCTGTGTGTATGTGTGATGTATTATTCAGCAATGAATAATATTTGAATGACAAGGACAATGTTATGGTATTGGTAGTTAAAGTTAGTAAAATTTTAAACTTCATTCTAAAACAAACACTCCAGACATTGTTGCTGGAATTGGGTTTAGCCTGCTAGGTAAAGTAGTCCTTGCCAGTTCAGTATTAGATTATGTCTTCAGCAGAGGAAAGATGGAGAGCTAATGACTAATTTATAAAAGCTTATTCATGAATAAAGTGAAATCTCAGAAAGTCAATAAAGAGACTTGAAACATTTCCTAAAAGTAAGGCTAGGATAATGAAGTCCCATGCTGAGCTATCTCCAGATAGATAGATAGCGCCTCTGTGAGTGACGGGATTCCAGGTGGGCTTCATGCTGCTCATTCTAAAATCCTGAAGAAACGAATTTCCTAAGAAAGCGTGAACTTACCAAACTTTACTCAGGAAGCCTGCATACACAATGAAATAGATTTAAACTGTCTAAGATTATTTTCTCTCTGATAAAAAACAAAACAAAACTGTGGAATTAAATGGTTTTTATTAGTAAGAAACGGCTAATCAAATGCACGTGAGTCATTCCAAGTGGGAAGCCACAGAGAGCTCTCTAGTGGGTGCCTTGAAACTGTTGTCATCCTGACTGCCCACAAAAGAAGTCTGCAGCCGGTGGTTTCCCGCAGTGATCCTGTTTCCCAGAGGCTCTGTGGCAACGTCTCCAGACATTCTTGTGAATACTCTGTTTCCTTTCCCTGTTTTCATTTTGTCGTGGGGACGGAAGTCATAGCCAAGAGCATGTTAGGTAAGCGCTCTACTGCGGAATTACCTGCTAACCCTGGATGACATTCTTAGCCCTCCACCTGGGTAGGACCGGAGGCTTCTCCTGGGGAGAGGTCAGAGACCGTGTGAATGTTCTATCAGGCACAGGATGGCCACCCAAACGGTCGACACAGGAGCTCCAGAAATAAAAAACTGACACGTACCACTTACCATGAATAAGAAAACACTAAGCAAAAAAAAAAACTAGTAAGAATAATTCCTCAAGACCAAAGATAATCCCATTTTTCAGTACTAGATTTAAAATCTGTTCTTCATATCAAATAATAAAAACCATATAATCAACTCAGTAAATGCTAAATAGGTATTAGAGAAGATTCTATATTCTAAGTCTTTAAGCCCAATCTAGAAGGAACCTTTTAGACAGTAAATATTTAAAACAAACAAACAAATGAACAACAACAAAAAAAACCCTCTGGAAACCTAATAGTTAATATTTAGCTCCAGACCAGGGGTGGTCTCATTAAAATCAGAGCATGGTTACCATAGCAACATTGATAATCCACATTGTTTAGGAGGTTCAGCCATCAAAGTAATTATTTACGTAAAACAGAAAGAAGGGACACAGCCCATAGAAAGGAGAAGACCTTTATTATTTGAAGACTGTATGCCTACTAGAAAACGAAGGTCATCCTTTTTTGTAATTTTTAATTAAAATATACAGCAGAGTAGCTAAATCAAATGAAATTTCTTGGTGCCCATAATAACTAAGTAGGAAATAATAGGAAAATGCCCTTTTCAAAATTTTGAAGCATATGTGCACACATACATCTTTGGAAGAACTCTACTAAGAAGCATGTGTAACCCATATATATCATACAAACTACAAACCTTTAGCCCAGCATGACAGAGCACGCCTTGATCCCACCACTCAAGAGGCAGAGACTGGTGGATCTTTGTGAGATCCAGCAGTTTACATTAGAGAGTTTCAGAACAGCTACACGGTGAGACTCTGTCTCAACACACACACACACACACACTCACACAATTACAACACCACCAATCTAAAAGACATAAATAAATAGCAAATTTTGCTTTGTTTCCAAATGTAAAATGTAAATATTGCCTACATGTGGGTTACTGCCAAGGAATGTGTAAGTCTTAGCCATGTGATGCTTCTGCCAGACTAGGTACAGGTGGAAGAAATAGGGCTTTCGGTAGTGGTTAACCTTAAACACACACATACGTACGTAAGTTACTAAAAAGCTGAAGTTTTAGAAAGCATGTCTCTCAGATATAAAATGAATGTGCCAGAATTTTTTATTTAACATTAATTAACCGTCTGTCTTCAGTTCAAAGGAACTGCAGAGTGTCATGCGTGTAGGCACACTGAATGAGGGAGGGTGCTTATGGCCTGAGTGAGTGATCAGCGCATTCAGCCCAGTGCGGTGATTCCTGTTTCTTTAGACTAATCTATAATTGTCACTGCTCTAGTTATGATTCTGTGGTGTAGGAAATAACTCGGAAGCTGGACAGGATGGACAGGGTGGACAGGTCGCCTTCTCCTCCTCCTCCTCTTCTTCTTCCTGTTTGCTTGTTTACTATTTCAAAAAAATCTTTCACTAGTTTTGCAAATAAATGCAAAATAAAACAAAATCTTATTAGTTCGCAAAGAATTTTAAATTGTTGAAGCTTACACTTGGGCTCTACATTAAAAGAAATGCTTAAATCAGCCTACAAGGCCATTGGTTAAGTAGGCGGTTAAACAAATAATGCATTCATGTTCTAAAATACCATGCAGTCCTTTCCTTTTTTCACTTTTTTCTTTTTTTATTTTGTTTTATTTTTTGGTTTTTCGAGACAGGATTTCTCTGTGTAACAGTTCTGGCTGTCCTGGAACTTGCTTTGTAGACCAGACTGGCCTCAAACTCACTAAGATCTGCCTGCCTCTGCCTCTCAAATGCTGGAATTAAAGGCATGCACCACTATTACCCGGCTATTTTTCACTTTTATAAACGTATTTTTGGCGAAGTTTTGTGTGTGTGTGTATAGCTGTGGAGTTTGTGCATGTGTGTGTGCATGTGTGGCTCTGTGACTGTGTAGTGTGTACATGTATGTGTGGCTGTGAGGTTGTGTGCATGTATGGCTGTGTGACTGTGTGTGTACATGTGTGTGTGGCTATGAGGTATGCATGTGTATGGCTGTGGAGTGTGTGCACAGGCAGGCAGGTGATGCAGCGCTCTTACGGAAGTCAGAGAGGACAAGTCTATCGTCTCTGTCTTGACATGAGTGGATCAAACTTAGGCCATTCTCTCCTTTCACCATGTGGGTCCCAAGGATTGAACTCAGACTGTCAGGCTTGGGCACCATGTACCATTTCCCACAGAGCCATCTCACTGTCCCAGAGTTGATAATTTTTAAGAAAAACATAAAGATGAAAAAAATGCTTGGGAAAAATACATCGCAATAATGGGCATTTCAAGGGAATATTAGCTATTTTGTGTTTTCTCTTTGTTATTTC
This sequence comes from Ellobius talpinus, assembly GCA_001685095.1. Taxonomy (NCBI): domain Eukaryota; kingdom Metazoa; phylum Chordata; class Mammalia; order Rodentia; family Cricetidae; genus Ellobius; species Ellobius talpinus. The sequence goes on from LOJH01000873.1 coordinate 52,222, forward strand.
TCTTGTATTCTCCCATTTGATTTCTTATCACCCTATTGTTTCTGCTGTTTTGTTTTATATTCCTATTTTGTTTATTTGTTTTAAGACATTCTGTGTAGCCCAGGCTAGCCTGGTCCTCACTATATAAACTAGTCTGACCTAGAACTCAAGGTTCTCTTGCCTTGGCCTCCCAAGCACAAGATTGCACAGTGTGTATCACCACGTGTTTTATTTTGTTTAGCTTCCCCTCCTCTTCCCTTAAGAGTCTCGTTGAAGATGATTTTACTTGCTCAATGTTAGGCTGTAAAGCAAACAGATACTAACTAATATGACAGCCAATCAAATGAGGGGATGATGGAGCCTCACCACCAGCTCTTACTGTTTCTTCTACCTCTGGACACAAACCCCTTCTGTTCTGGGGGTAAGGCAACCCCTAAAGATCCCTTAACTGAGTGAAGAAGCCATCCCTCGGATGCCCGGCATCAGCCTCCTGCTTCATCGCTGTGTTAAGGCTTTCCTGAAGCTAGGACTGCTAAATACCCTGCGTTTTCTCATGTGTAATTTCTTCTTCTGCAGAACCAAAAGGAGGTGGTGCCAGCGGTGGCGGTGGCTATGGTGGAGGCAGTGGAGGTGGCGGTGGTGGTGGCAGTGGAAATTTTGGAGGGGGTGGACCCCCCGGACTGGGAGGACTATTCCAGGCTGGAATGCCGAAGCTGAGGTCCACTGCCAACAGGGATAATGGTATCTAGAATTCTTTCTCTGATGCTCAGAACCAGGGGTGATATGTCAGTTCAGAGGCTTGGAAGACATGCCTGAGGCTCTGCCCTTTAAAAAAATTATATTGTTTAAGATGCCACCCTGCTTTATGCTGGACTCTGCCCCGGCTTCTCCCCTTCATCAGTCAGGACCAGGCAGTCCTGGAGAGTTATGAAATATTTGGACATTATCCTCAGGGTAGTCCATCATCTGTGCTTTTTCAAAGGGTGAGCTGGAGCTGGGAGACTGGAGAAGGGGAAGTGGGGGGGGTGGGACCAGGAACCTGGGAGTGCAGCTTTCTCTATCAGATAGCCTATCTGGCTGTCTGGAATAACAAACACATCTTCAAACACACCAAGGAGAATGTCCTAGAAAATATAACCACAAGTCCCACTAAGTAGCAGCAGGTGTTTTCATGGCAGACATGGGGTATTATAAGCCAGTGCTCTGAGGACAGATAGGGCACCCCTTATCTGAAATCCTGGAATGTCGTATTCTGAGTCTCAGATATTGCAGTATTGGCATGCATGTGATGACGTAGCTTGAGGAAGCCAATCTATAACCCAAGCCCATCACAGAATTCACTTCAGTTGCAAATAGGCCTTATACGCCTGGTTTGAAGGTAATCTCACCCAACAGTGTGAACTTCTCACATTCATCTGAAGTTGAAGTCGCTGGTCCTCGGGGGTGGCTGGCTATGGGTCCTAGCTTGCCAGTCTTGTGTTCAGATGTAAGATCATTTCCCTAAAACACACAAAAGGATGTTAGGCAGCTGCCAGATGCATGCACTTGGTTCTTTAACAAAGGTAAAGAAATTAAACCAATGGAAGAAAGTATGATGAAGAAGGCATTGAAGTAAGCGCCGAGAAGCCTGCCACTGTTTTCAGATAGGTGCAGCTACAGCGTCGTGAATCTGGCAGACATAGTGTAAGCTGGTGACAGGATTATGCCATCTAGACGAGAGAAATACATTTTTACAAAGCTAAAATCAATACTAGAAATCACCTCAGGTCCATGTTACTCCGCTGAATAAAGCTATCCAAGTGCTTCTTGTGTAGGGATAAAAATCTACCTCCTTCTGGCCACAAGGCTCTTAGGAGCCTGGCCATCTGGGCTCCATTTCCTGTGGGTTCAGTCCCCCTCTGCTGTGGCACTGTTTGGAGGGTGAAGCTTCTGTCCACGTCAGAGCCTCTGTCCCTACTAGCCCCCTACCTCGAGTGTGCTCTGCCACAGCTTCCCAAAGCTGACCACTTCCTGTTAGAACTCAGCCCACACGGCCTAGCCCAAGAGGAGCCCGGCACTGTCTCCAGCCCCATCAGGCCTGGTCTCCCTGGGCACTCTTGATTTATCAGATTCTTGTTGGTGCTAATAACTGTTAGAAAATCCCTTTTTCCAGCATATCCTTTGTGTCCCCATAAAAATATAAAATACAGGAGAGAACTTTTTGTTTTGCTTTTTTTCTAACATCTAGAAAAAATGGGTGTACAATAGATATTTGTTCATTAATTAATTCACACTTAAAGTGAAAGATGTTTCCTTGGTAACCTCTTTTTTTCTTCAAGAATTACCTTGGTTGGGGGGAGGGGGCTGGAGAGACAGCTGAGGGGTTAAGAGCACTGGCTGCTCTTCCAGAGGACCTGGGTTTGTGTCTCGGCACCTGCATGGCAGGACAACTCCAACTCCAGAGGATCTAACACCCTCTTCTGGCCTCCAAGGGCACTGTAAACGTGATACACAGATAAAGCATACAGGCAAGACACCCATAACCACAGTATAAAAAGAAGTGAATCTTTAAAAGAAAAAAGAAAAAACCTTGGGTTTCTTCTCTATCTTGGCCAAATATC
>LOJH01000874.1:1793-56337 GCA_001685095.1 Ellobius talpinus
ATCATTGTGTAGAATACATCATTGTGTATCTGTTCACTTTATATCAGTGTTTGTCTACAGCATTAGACAATAAAGGCCCTGAGGGTGTGAACAGCGTATCCTCACCGCTGTATACATTTAAGAAAACCAATGATTGGCACCTAGTAGATGCTAGGTAAATACTGTTGAAGCTTCATAATTTTGATTACTTTGAGGGTAAGTGTACCCCACTTACCTAGTTGGTAGTGCTCACACAACTCCACAGTTGCTGGACTTCAGAAGAGACCTTAGCTTGAGTAACACATTCACTTCACTTCCGCAGTTCCCGAGCTCTCGCACTTAGGGAGAGGCCAAAGAGGACGTCACTGGTCAGACTGTGACCAAAACATAATGCCAGTATCACTTTCCAGCTTCCTTCCTTAAAACACATAGTGAACTCTATGGGAGCGCAGCCACCTAACCCATTTACTACTAAACATCTTCACTTGAAAATGAAATAAAAAATGATATACGTTTCATATTTAGTTTAAAATTTTGAATTCTTCCTAGCAGATGCTTTACTGATACAGTCTGACTTTGTAAGCAAAATGTCTAGCGTCAATTTAGAAGGCCAAAGACATTTCGAAAACTTGTGGCACATTTAACAATTCAAATACTGGCCTTAAGGGATTTTTTGATCTGTCTTAATGTACTTTATTAACTGTAGTTTGTAATTGAAATAAGTCTGAATTTTAATTAAATAAAATAAATTTTTATAAACGAAAAAATGTAAAAAAGATATGTGAAATAAATAAAAAATGTTAATTAAATAAAATTAAATAAGTCTGGTTTTAAGGTTGGTAGCATTTGCTTCTGCAATCCTGTTGCTCATGAGTGAAAAAGTTGCATTTGACTTTTACCTGATGTAGATAAGTGTTTCACTATTTTATCTCTAAATCTGAAACATTTATAAGAAGTTTTAAGTTTACTATAATCAATGATTTAAAATTTTAAGTGAATACTTTCTTATTTACACTTATTATCTTGAAAAGTAGCCAGGTGGTGGTGGTGCACACCTTTAATCTCAGCACTCAGGCAAAGGCGGGTGGATCTGAGTTTGAGGCCAGCTTTGTCTGTAAGTTTCAGGCCTACACAGAGAAATCCTGTCTTGAAAAACCAAAACAGAAAAAGAAAGGTAGGGAGGAAGGGAAGGGGCGGGAGGGAGGAAGGAAGGAAAGGAAAGGAAGAAGAAAGAAAATAAAAGAGAGGTTATATACATTTAGATGCCAGCTCTTAATTGAGAGCTTAGGCCTCTGTTGTTCTGTGTGTTCCAAGTTGAAAACTTTCATTTCTTTAACGTGTGAGTTCTTTTGCCCTGCCGACACTCACTTGAGAGTGTTGAGGCGGACATTCTGTAGCACTCATCTGTAGACTATAGGCTTTTCCAGGGAATGGTAGCAACAAACTAGGGTGGCATAGAAGGCTGTGGATGTCCTAACTCTTTAAACCAATCTATGAATGGCGCCACAGTGTCAGTGAGGCAGCACTTGGGGGTTCTTGTTGTCATCAAAAGTTAGTCCATGTATAGCCTTGGCTTGAAAACGAAGGAACTCCCTTCAACGTGACCTAAAAAGAGAAGAGCTTCATTAGGGGAGGCTGTTAGGAGCTGAGTTCTGGAGTACTTTCACAGGAAGGCAGGCAGCAGGCTTTGGTTTTGAGTCACAGAGTAACTCAAGAAAGTGTTAAATGGTCCCAGGGTAAGGACTCTCCTGGGCCTGCTTTAACCAGTAAATATTATTCCTTTGTAATTTATAGTAGCTGTTTATAAGGATATGGTATCCTCATACTCAAATATTATTGAAATAGTTTTAACATATGCCTTTCAAAAATGTTACCGCTATTCACTTGATTTTTTAAAAGTATTATGGATGGTATTTAAAAACAAAACCCTACCAGGTCCGAACCTTCCCAGACTGAATTATCATGGCATCCGTGTTGTGCAGGTTATGTATTTGCTAGAAGCTTGCTTTGTCTTTTAATTGCAGCTTAAAGAAAATTTGCTTTATATTTTAGGAAAATTGATCCAAGTGGTGTTTGGCCATTGGGATGTCGTCACTTGCCTGGCTCGCTCTGAGTCATATATAGGGGGAAATTGCTACATTCTCTCAGGGTCACGTGACGCAACCCTTCTTCTGTGGTACTGGAATGGAAAAAGCAATGGAATTGGCGATAACCCAGGCAGTAAGTACTGTTTTTTAAATTGCACTTTTATAAATCATGTAGACTAATAACACTTCGAGGGGGAAGTGCTCTCTCATTACGGTGAGAACAACACTGAATTATCAAGTATGTTCAATTTCTAAGCTGTGATTTAAGGTTGACCTAGATGGCAATGACTACTAAAACATCCCATAATCACTGATAATTCAAGGCCACATATGAAACCTTCATTTTTACATTATAGCCATTCTTATGCAGGCGTGCCATTTCTTGGCCGCCATGGCTGTCACAAAGTAAACTAGAGGTAGTCTCATGAACAGTAACATGTAACATAAAAGAAAAAATTACATATTATTTTGTTTATTAAACTCATGCTTTAAAAGAACAAAATAAAAGTTATAAGTTTGGAATCTATAACTTTATAAAATTATGCTTTTATTTACATATTAAAAAATAAAACCAGTCATAAAAGGCCAATATGCAATATTCAAATTGGCTCTTGACTTTTCAGATGGGAAATGAAAATGTTCACAACAGCATTAAACATCTCTCAGAAACTGCACTGAAGGCAGTAAAACAAGAACACAAAAACGTGTAACCATTTAAAATTGTAATTCACAGAAGGCAAAAAAGGAAACAGCCACCATTAAAGCCAATCGCACACAGCTGCAGTCAAGAGAGGGCTTTAAAAAACACATTAAGTAGGAAAAACAATTAAAGGGACCACCTGAAAAATGAGAATTTAGTTAAAATGATTATGACAACAGAGACGAGTTCCTGTAAGGATAGCTGTAGATTTCTATTTCATAAGGTAGACATTGTGACTGCTCTTAATTATTTACCATTTCTTAATTTAAGGCTGGTTGCAGTGTATTTGGTTAAGGAAGGCTTGTGCTATTACCTGAGTACTGTGGGGCGTTGTGTCTGGGTATAAGTATATTTCACCCTGTCATGTTTTCGATTGACTTCTCCAGGTTGTGCAAAAACGGTTAATACTTGTATGAAAGTGAACGCTTTGTTCAAAAATTTTTAGTAGAATGCTGATATTTATTTAGTAAAATCCAGAGGTTTTTTTCAAAACTATTTTTTATTTTTATGTACGTTAGAGACTTTGGATTAGATCATAAACAAGCATTATATTCAGTTTATATCTAGTGGACATATTTATGACTTTAATCAAAGATAATCTTCTATGTGAATAGAACAGGAAAATAATTTTAAAGTTCTGATACTGTAGGTAATCCAGCCTTAGACGTCAGAGCAAGCCACAGTGCGTTTGTACTGTGGGAAAGTATACTTTGTACATGTCTCTTATTTACACAGTCAACTTAAAGAAGGTAAAAATGCAGGGACTTTGTTTTTCATTCTCTATAAGATATCCACTATATGATCCTTCCTTATGGGTGGTGGCATTCTGATGTCTCTTCCTTTCTGGCCTCCTAGATTGAGTTAACTAGTTTCAGTTTCTTTTCCTGTTTCTTTAAATAGAAGATTAAATAAATTATCTCAGGCAAAACTAGATTTGACATAGATACTATATAAATCTACCACTTAGTTATTTGTCTCAAAGAATTTAGGAACATTCTTTCCTTGCCTTAAAATGTTTTATGCATGTACAGCAATTTATACCCTCAAAGACTTGAGTCTTTGTTTTTCATTCGAGTTGATTGCCTTCTCTGTGTTATGTGGAGTTCTCAGCCATGTGTATTCTGAGAAATATTAAAACCGTGCTGGCTATTCCTGCATGAAACTGCTGTAGCATTTCAGAGATTTAATTATGTTTTAAAATTATAAAGCTTCACATTTTCAGAGTAAGTATTTTATATCTATTTATACAATAACTGATATGTACATATATTTAAATGTATGTTACTTATTTAAGTACCTTATAAATGGCCCAGAGATGGTTTTTATATGTGTGACATTTAAATAGAGAATTGAGGAGGAGTGATGGAATAATGGGACTCGTTGTAGAGGAGAAATCTGTGTTCCTGGCTCTGCTGTGGCCCTTCTCTCTCATCTGTAAATAAAGCAACAGTGGTGACTGTTATCAGAGGCACACGATGCTCAGAGGCAGTCAGCCCCACACCAACACCGTCTTGGTACATATAAAAACATTATAGCTTCCGTGCAATGTGCACCATTCTCTTGCTGTCTGTAACATGGTGGACGTGAACACCTAGAAAAACAGGTAATGATGAGGGGAGGGACAGAAGAACACAGGCACATCTAATACAAATTTCAGAAAACTGTTATGTATTTTTACTAAATTTATTACTTCATCCTGTCTCGCCCTTTATAATGTCTGATGCCCCAATCCAATTCTGCTTTAGCTTTGAGTAGTGAATCCTGACATACAGGTACTTTTACTTACTATGAGAATTTACATACATTAGAATAGAAAAAACGAAAAAGCCAATCTAAGCTTTTAAAAAACAAATAGCAGGCAAACCCAGATATTTTTACTATGTAACTGTTTTAAACCCTCCCACGAGCTGATTCAGTTTGCTGAGCCTCTGGTTCAGCGGAGGCTGTGAGCAGTCTCTGAGCCTTCAGGCTCCCGTGTCTACCCGCCAGTGTGCCTGCCCGCCTCCTGCCCGCCTTCCTGCATTGTGTCTCTAAGAGCCGCAGGAACACCCCATGAGAGCAGCCACACACTAATGCACTTGTAGGATGGCCTGTAAACACTTCAAATCTTTCATTCCAGATTTTTTTTTCTTTTTTTAAAAGAAGAAAAGTGGTGCTGGGGCAACCTATTGTTTTTTCCCTGCATTTTATAGTTCTTTCAGCTATTTAACTTTATTTGAAATTTTAAAATCACAAGAATATTTAGTGATTTTATTTGCAAGTATCATAAGCAAGAGCCAAATGCCATTTTCTTCAAATCTGATGTTGTTGCTATATATAAAGTTGATAGCTGTGTAACTATTTTAACCTAATGTTATACAATGTTAATAGGTGTATTAGTTGGATAAAAATCAGGCTAACTCAACTTGGATGAAACCTATAAATAGTATAATTTGGGGCTTTAAAAATGGCTCACATGTTTTATGAAACCTGCCTAGATTATGCAGCCAAAGGCTTGCTTTCCGTAGACAGGCCGTTTTTCACCTTTGGCTCTATTGTCTTGTGATGGTTATCTGCTGTGGTGTGCGGCTTTCCCGATGAGAAGGCTGAAAATAGTGTTCCACTTGCTTGTGGATGGTTTCTGTAACATTAACCAGGACGATTTCAGTGAAAGGCGTTTTCTGCAGAAAGCTCAGTACTTTGTTACCTCACTGTCTGCTGTCCTAGGCTGAGATTCCTCCAGAGGAAGGTTTTCACTTCAGAACAATGCTGACTGGATCGCCCTCCAAATTCCAGAGAAAATGTGTTCCCTCGGTGCCCTAAATTGGTATTTAAACACTTCCAACCTTGACATGATTGTGCTTACATAAACAAGTTGAAAGCATACAACACTTATTATTTATTCACTATTTTATATTACATTAATAAATCATAAACTTGAATTTTAAAAACTAACCACTTATGCAACAGTTTTAGATTTCAAAGTAATTTTTGTTTTACAGTCAGTCTATTAGCTTTTGGAGCAAATGATTGCCGACTGTGAGGTGTCGCATAGATTTGTGTGCGCACTGTTTCAGTAAAGTACTTTAACATTCTTGCATTCTGGTTTCGATTTGATGGAAAGGTGGCATATTTCTCTTTCCTCTTTGCAGTCGGACACGGTAATCTATGTCAGCTTTCTCCCTTTATAGGAATGGCGTCTATGGGGGGGTAGGGCTTTTTTTAATATATAACAACAAGATTCTGTTCTTTAAGAGTATTTCAGCACCGTTAATTAGAAAGAAAATTTTATTAACCGTAAGGCTAGTAGCACTCACAGACTGCAGAGCCGCTCTGTAAAGTACTGTATTCCAGAGCTGCCCTGTTTTTTCTCTGTCTAAAACTTCATTTTGTTACACTCTCATCAGTCACATAAGTCATTATCGTAAATCCTACTGTTGTTAATTTTACTTGTATCACCCTAATGAGACATTCCTGCTATAATTAAAAATGAATTCCAACTTTAAGGCATTCTAAATTTTTTTAATGAATTTAGAATGATCTTGTCCTATGACTATAAATACCACTGATATTAGACTACTCATCAAGTCTGTAAGAGAAGTGGTGTTGGAACGTGTCCAGTGTGAGTTATTTACTGGTGGCCTCCATGCACATGTGCTTATGCATATGTATGTTTTATGCATGTATTTAGGAATTATGTCCTTTTATCATAAAACCTAATATGTTTTACTAAAGCTACTGATAAATTCTTATTCTTTGTCTTGGCAAAATATAGGCCGCTGTAGTGCAGTGTCCTCTCTGTAAGTAGGTAGCCTAGAGCACCATCTGCTGGGCACATTTGGGGATGTACAGCTCTCTAATGGGGAAGGCTGGGCCTGGAAACACTGGTGTATTTTGTCTTAATTGCCTGTGATATATTATTCATACGTCTCAAATGTCCAGATATGTATGATGTGTTGAACCTTGAAAGTTTTTTAAAATCATTTTATTCTTCTGCTTCCACCCTAACCTGAAATTAGGACTTTATAATAAATATTTTAAGGAAAGCACAGTACCTATATGATAAAACAAAGCACTACAGTTTGTCTAAGAGACGCTCAGGTCTTCAGTAAGTTGTGGTTGGCAGAAATTGTTTAGATAATACCTAATCGCAGGTTCCTGATACTCAGTTTTGTATATGAAAGCAGTGCTTGAGGCTTGAGGTCTTTTATGTGAGGGATGAGGTGGATCTGGTTCTTTGTCGAGGACACCAGTTCTTACGTATGCCTTGTTCAGCCTGCATCCAGTTCCTTCCTGGCCTACTGCTCTACCTTCTATTCTTCTTTATTTTCTTGTAAAATCCAAAGTACGGGTCTGAAGCAGCATGTTGGCAGTGTTCAGGTTCAGGTGACATTAAAAATGTCTATGAAATTCTCCAGAAGGTCCAGGATGTTTAGTGCTCTGTGATGTAATGCAGACCCTCAAATTCCAGCAAAACAACTCTGTATTTACTTCTTGTAGCTAATAGTAGATGTGGTAAAAGGAATTATATTCATATGGCAAATGAATACAACCTTAATGTGCACCATATGCAGAGCAGTGGGGTGATGTGCCAATATATCACATTTATTTACCTTGTTTGGTTACAGAGAAGAATCACTATACCATTCGTCCTATGGGCTGTAGCCACTTAAATATGAGGACAGGGGAGCTGATTTATGCCCTCAAACTGAAACTGAGTATCTTCATATGTAGACATTGGGGCAATCCCAAATAAAGTTACACACACTTTATGCTCAAAACAGGAATTTTAATTTCAAACAATAACTGAAATTAATTTGAGACTACATACTACTTAGTGACTGTCATTACCTAGACTCTCAGAACACACAGAGGCCAAATATTACCCAGAAACTGTAATTGGTACCCTGCCCCCTTCCTCACATATTAAAGTAAGATTTGTCTGCTGCTAGAATAAGGTATAGTGTGCCCCTATCCCCCATGAGTTTGGCATTACTGTAGCTTTAATAAGTATGCATTAAGTTGAGACCTCTGGGCCAATATTAAACTGATTTTTTTTTACCAGCTTTCAGCTTTTTATTAGAAAGATTATATGAGACCTTACATGTATGTGTACCTTATATTATGAAGTAGATATTCCTGAAGCTGTATGAAGAGCCATCTTCTATGAAATTATTTGTGTGTTTCTAATTACTTCTTTTATAAAGCAACAATTGCCCTACTTTTTCTAGTTACCTTAATTTTCCCATGCTGGAACCACTACTTTATAGAGCTAATTAAAAGTACTAATTAACAAATTTTAGAATTGATTAGATCATGGGCTTTTCTGTTTGTTCTTATCTGGATGATTTATTTATTTTCATATAGGATCCCCAGTAGTCTGGACTGGGTTGTAATAATCCTCCTGCCTCACCTCCCAAGGGTTGGGATTACAGGTGTAAATGACCACACCCAGCTTGTGGGTGTAGTGTTGGGTTTTTAAGTTGTCATCACCTCCTTAGATATATTATCGCGTATCATTTATCCACTGTTTTTTAAAGTAAGTTTTCTTACATTCTAGTAGGCTTGGTTGGACTTCAGATTTAGGATTGGAAGATTCTGTTTGTGTAAATTTATTTATTTTATGTGTATATGTGCCCATGGAAGCCAGAAGAGGGCTTTGGTTTCCTGAAACTGGAGTTGTGAGCCACCAAGTGGGTGCTGGGAATCAAACTGAGGTCCTCTGCAGAGCAACAAATCCCCTAAATCCCTAAACCTTAACCATCTCTCCAGGCCCTTGAAGTACTTTAAATGAAGAAAAAAATTCCCTGGAATTCAGTTCCTTTTATAGCTGAACTCTGTAACTGTTGAGCATTCTGGTATTCATCTTTATAGGTTGTAGTTTTCTGTAACTGAGATTATTTTATTTCTTTGGGATGTTTTAGACAAAGTTTTTTGATTTTGTTTGTTTGTTTGTTTTTTCAGAACAGGATCTTTACTATGTAGCTATGGCTGTCCAGGAAATCGCTATGTAGACCAGACTAGCCTCACACTCACAGAGATCCACCTGCCTTTACCTTCCGAGTGCTGGGATTAAAAGCCTGCACCACTATTACACCAGGGCAGACCAAGGTATTGTTAATAGCTAAAGATGTGGAGACCCTCTGTTACTTTCAGAGTACCTAACTTACATGTATTTAACAAAGAAACCTTACAAATATGGAAGAAACATTAAAAGGAATTTTAGGGTCACGTGTTGGTACACACCTTTAATCCCAGGAAGAAGCAAATGGGTCTCTATGAGTTTGAGTCCACCCAAGGCTACCATAGTAAAACCGTGTCTCAAAAAACAAAGACTATTACAAAAAACTCCCAAGTAATCAAAATTTATAGTTGTCGAGCCCAATCCGAACACCACACTTAAGACTCCGGGGTCATTGCAGAAGAGGGGCAGAAAGGCTGTAAGAACGAGAAGATCAGGGAGTTTGCTGTGAGATTGTCTCCTCACAATGTCAGAAGCTCACCAACATGACCACCCAGATGTGAGCCACACAAGGATGACGTAATGAACACAACAAGCTGGATGGGAACAGCAACACTGCAGCTGTGAACAGGAGTGGTACCCAGAGAGGAGTATACCAATTGTAGTGTAGGCTGGTGCCAGATGGTCAGCCCTGAAACCGTGTAATTAAATTCAACCTAAAAAATAAACAAAAAAGCTAGCAGCAATAATAAGAATTTTAAATGATTTGGATAATCAGAATAAATAGATTAAAAATTTAATTTATATTCCTAAAACTCAGTGTTGGATATAAATAAATGTGAACACTGTTTTACCTCATCAATTTTCTTTTCTTTTTTCTTTTTTTTGTGTGTGTGTGTTTTTCTGGCTCTCTGAGACAGGACTTCTCTGTGTAGCCTTGGCTGTCCTAGAACTCACTCTGTAGACCAGGCTGGTCTCAAATTCAGAACTCAGAGATCCATCTGCCTCTGCCTCTCGAGTGCTGAGATTAAAGGTATGTGCCTTCTGTGTAGGTAAATTTTGTATATCTACTTTATTAGACACCTGTATTTAGGTGCAGGAGCTACAGATGAACTAGAGGCTAAGACCAAGCAATCCCACTATAGAGAATCCACAAATGAAGTCTCAGAGTAGGAGAAAAACAGCATGGTAGTTCAGTGGAGTGTAGTATGTAAACAAATGAACTGTGCAAATTCTATCGAGGATACTGCAGATGTGTGATACAGACATATGTTCTCGGTGCCACTAAGTGCAAAAATCATCGAACTGTCTATATCATGTCTTGTAAGTATTGTCAAATTACATGTATATGCTCAAAAGCCTGTGCATATGAGTGCATACAAAAAAACTGGAATTCTAGCCAGGCAAAGCCAGAAATGTTCATTTCAAGTTACTGGGACTTGGAAGCAAGTTTTCATCGTCCTCATGAGTTACTAATTTACCTGTACATTTAATAATGAACATTTCAAGAAAATTAGAAATATTTATAATTGGAAAATAAACCTGATTGTGGAAATTTAACTGCATTTTCTCTACCTCACAGGTGTGTGAATTGTTGGGGAAAGTTTTAAAATTGGAGACAAGGCAAAATGTGAGAAATCAGTAAAATTTTGAGAAACTAAGGCATAGTTTTCCTTTTCAAGAAGGAAAAATGAGAACCATCTGTAGCTGGCGCTTATGCAGCCCAAGATCAGATAACAACAGTGGAGAAACAGCGTGCACACACACGCGCACACAAACATGCACACACACGTGCACGTGCACACACATGCGCACACATGCGCACACAAACATGCACACATGTGCACACACACGCGCACACACGTGTGCACACACATGCGCACACACATGGGTGGATCGCTCATGGGTGCTTAGGACTTGCAGACACACTGCACATTAACACTTCTTTTTTGTTTGTTTTGTTTTTTGTTTTTGAGACAGAATTTCCCTGTATAACAGCCCTGGCTGTCCTGGAACTCTCTTTGTAGACCAGGCTGGCCTCAAACTCACAGAAATCCACCCGCCTCTGCCTCCTGGTATTAAAGGCATGCACCACCACGCCCAGCTAACACTATTCTTATGATAGCCTCTTTTATTGTCCCTTGTCTTTATGGATAACACATGGAGAAACTATGAAAGTATTTTTTTTCTGCCTTGGCCTTAAGGCCCAAGTCTCTCACCTAGAACTGAGAAGACATTTAGTGGGTAGGTACTATAGTCTGGATTCAAATTTAGATACTCATAGCTATAATCTTTTGTTTATGGTGCTGGGGATGGAGCTTAGGACTCACACATGCTAAGTGTGTTCCTTGCCACTGAGCTATAGCCCCAGAGGCCTCTTTTAGTCACTAAACTGTACTACAGTTTTTACTAGATTTAATTGGATTATCAGCAGTATGGAATTTGATGCAGTCCTATCACAGAAGCACGTGGTATTTACAAAAATCATAAAAAGACAATTTTGTTACACTGATTTCTTATGGCAGTGCATGTCATGGTAGAACTTGTGGGGTTTGGTTTCTTTTCCTTTTGCATATGTGCGAGCACACTACATGCTGAGGTCTGAGCCCAGGGCCTGTCCCTGCTGAGTGTGCATTCTGCCACTAACTATGTCCCATTCCCTAGAAGAGATTACACATAGAATTTCCCACACAGACTCACTGTTCAGCAGAGGCTTAGAAGATGAGTCCATGTAAAACAACAACAAAACCCAGATTGTAGCAGAGGAGGGAAATGATAGGAGCCCAGAGCTTAGACCGACTTTCATACCAACCTTGTCTAGCCTTACATTAGTAATTCTACTGGTATTTACAAAAGCAGCCATCAACATTTTCTGGTACATATGGCACCTTAATGCACCTTGTGGCAATGTCGACTGTAGTCTGAATGTTTAACTACACCCAAAGACCATGATGGGTACCCGGTGTGGGGGTGGGTGGAGGTGATAAAGATGGAATGATTAGAACAAATTTCAAATAATTTATTTTTTGCATAATTAAAAGGTGGTAGAATGTCCACTGAAAAATTAGGAAGTTAATGGAAAGGGTTAAGAAACATTTATCAGGGGAAAAGGGAAACATTTATCGGCAAAAAACCATTTCCTTTCTTGATTTACCATTGTGGTGAGCCACATGAGAAAGCTGAGTATTTGGTTTTCACATGAATGCTTTGTATTAATCAACAGCAATTAATAGACAAAGTGCATGTGTAAAATACAGTTACCTATCTTTGGGAAGTAACCTGCATATCTTCTATAGTGGTTAACTTTTTGGTGTTTAAAATACTTAGACTTAAAACCTCATTATGCCTTTTTTTTGCTTTTCTGTGTTTTTTCTTCTTTTTTTAACCATACCTAGATCTCAAATGACTTCTGTTTTTTGTTTTTTTTTTTAAACAAAATGAAGTTTCATATTCCATTTTAGTTTTCTTTAGGTATACAAGATTTTACTAATGTGGAAAACTGTATTACTGGTGTTTACTTAAAGACTTCATTGATTAATGTTAAATGCTGACTCTTCATATGAAGCCCTTTTATAAGTGCTTGAGTTTCAATGGTGTTTTTAACCTTTAAAACCACTTATAATTTATAGGATTATGACAAAATAGATAAAACTTGACTTGATAACCATTTAATTTCTGATTTTTTGTTTTTGAAGTGTTGGAATTGAACCCAGGGCCTTACACTACTTGGCACTGTACCATTGAGTTGCAACCTCAGACACCAGTGACTGTTGTAAATCAAGTCATTTTCAAACAAAGGGCCATATTGTATTTCTGTCCTTATTTTCCTGTGTGTCACATAATACCTACAGCATCAGTAAACATTGCTAAGTTAATGTCAGATGTAGGAATTAGGCTGTGAGCAGCAGGATATGGTGACTTACAACCAAGGAGCCATCCATTGCATGGGTGGGAAGAAGCAGTTTTGTATTTCTAAGACAGGACAGGGAAGCGCAGAGCCCGCTCCATTTCATGCAGATGCTGTGGGTGCAGCATGCTGTGTACCTGTTGCTGCATGCTAAGCTGCATTGAGGACTGCGCAGCATGCTCTGAAATGCTTCGCTTGTTAAGACTGGGGCAGTGATGCAGATAATGGCAAGAACTTCTTCCACTTTTTAAAAATAATGAAAAAGTATATTTTTACATGGATTATTTATCTCCTTTATGTTAGTGGAGATAAATCTTGGGAATTATCTTTCTTATGATAGTACAAGAATTATTTTTCTTTCAGATACAAAATTTTAAGTTCAGATTCCATTTAATAAAAATATTTAATGTTATGAGGGGGACAAAGAAAAACATTTAATAATAGAAAAATATATCATTCTCCTCAGCGGTGTTGAGGTGACTGCTATGAAGAAGCATAGGCCCAGAGGAGCCAGACATGGTTGTAGAGCCCCTCGCTGCTTAAGCTGGGCTCTTCAAGGCAAGCACATTCACCAGCACACTCACCGGTGTGTACTGAGAAAAGCACATCTGTAGAGCTGGCGTGCCTGGGATTTGTTGCAGGCTTTGGGCTGTCTTTAATCTCATTTGACTTGTTCATCTTCTTCTAAGGCCATCCCTAAGATGCACTGAGTCTCCCTTTCAGCTTTGGTGGGATCTGCATCAGTAGTCATAAAACTGCTCTCACACAAAGACCCTTCCTTTGAAGTTTGCGCTCCAGCTTTCAAAGCAGTCCTGGAAGCCTGTCCTTTTTCTCTTTTCATTTTTCTTTAAGAAGTTTGAAGTGTGGCTTCTTAAACTGCCAACAAGATAAAATTTTCTCCCAGCATTATTGAAAGTCATGATGGTTTTCACGCAGTAAGACTTTAAAGGGTTTAAGGGAATCTGCCATGCTTTATGGTCTAGGCTTGGGTAGATCCTAGATCCTGCTCTCTGAGAGAGCAAAGATACGGTCTGTCAGCATCCACTAACAACTGAAGGTTTTTATCAAAAGAATGAACCTAGTAGTTTTCTGAAGACTTTCTCTGCTCTTTCAGTGAGACTGGTGAATCTGAAACGTAATGCCTGTGCTGAACTGTCTTGTTTGTATTGCTAGCCTACTACCATCCTGATTTGAGCTGGCAAGTGGCCAGGAGAGGCCAGAGCCGTTTGCTCTTGACTTTCCACACGGAGATACAGTGGGTTCTTACCTTTCTTCTCTGTTCGACGATATCCCCTGGCTCCCTTACAGCCCAGGAGATGCTGTATCCCTTGTAGCTAAGAGAACTGAAACACGCACTAGCTCCACAGAGAACCAGTGTCCTGCCTGCCGTCTCATGCCAAGTGATTTCCAGTATGTCCGCTGAGCTCAAGCCGTTTATATTTGTTTGGTTTAAATCTCATATCATAGAATTATATTAGTAATAGTGAAATTTTAATATTAAAATCCTTGGTTTATTGGGATTTATAAAAATCCAACTTGTTTTTATTTTGAACATAGTTTTTAATAAGGCGAAAGCATGAGAATGCTCTGTTTGTGCTTCAGATAAGGGAGCTGTAAATGGCTTTTTCTTAATGTGTTATAGACTGTTTTTTTCTTATACATGAGGCAAGTTGAGCATGGTTGGATTTTTGTTTTGTTGTTAATTCTCACTGTAGATCCAGCTTCCTGAGAAGCCCTGGCCATGACTCTGCCCTTACGCTTTTAATTTGTTGTGTTACTTGAGCTTGTGTCCTCAGTCCTCCCGCCGCCCCTCGCATTTCCTGGACTGTCTAACCTGTTTCCTGGACTAGGAAACTCTTTGCCAACAAAGTCCAGCACTTTAGTTAGAGATCAGACCCTAGGAGAGGGAAGGCCCTTTTCTATCCGGGTGTTATTTTGTTCATGTATCTGCTGATTTCTGTGATGAAAGTGAGAGGTATGTTTGGCATTTGTGGAAGCTGGTATTTTGTAAGCAGAACACACTTGTGAATTGTGTTTGCAAAGGAGAATGTTTACAACGTAACCTCCTTTCTGAGGTTTCCTACCTTCTGACTTCATAGTTCTAGATTATCCTAGTTCATCTCTTACATTTAACAAAGAAAATAGTTGAGATCAGTCTCCTTCCTTACTTCACTAAGCTCGTGAGAAAACATTCTTAAATCTAGAAAACAAGAAAAAGCATTGGCTACCTAAAGATATCTGTCTGGCCCCTCCATGACCCATCTGTCCTTTGTTTATTTTGGCTTATATATAAATTGCCTTCATTTTTCATTTTATTTTCCTTCAAGCCTTCCCTTTACACTGAGGAAAGATTATTTAAAACACAAATTTCACCACCATTAAAATCATTTGTAATTTATGGAAACAAAAAAGGAACAATTTCACTGAAAATGTAGTCATTAAATCATAATTTTAATGGTTTATTTTTTAAAAAAACATTACCAAGAGATATAATTAGACAGTAATTTCAAATATAACATAATGCTATTTTTTGTGGAATTTAAAATATGACAGTGGGGGTTATGGAAGGGACCATGAATGATGGCTAACATATTAACTTTTTCAAACATAGAATGTTTATTTCTAAATATCATTTTTTAATACAAAATTAAGTAGCTTATATGGGCTTGTATCATTTCCTTCTTTGAAGGTCCACCTCCAAAAAATTTTTTTATGAATTTAAGGAGAAAAAAATAGTCTCTGAGAGATTCCTTTTGATTTGGGAAATATCAAGAAGGCATTCTAACAAGTTAGGTGTGTTCCTCCTATGTGTTTCTCATCTGAAATCAGATGAAAGCAGGCTCCTGGTTCCACTTGTTCCTGGCCCATTAGTCTATTAGCTGAGGTCTTGTTTTCCTTCTCTGGGGATATGGGCTAGGCTGACACTGGGCCCTCGAGCACACCCAGGATAATGCATAAGTCCTTACAGGCTAAAAATCTCACTCAGAATTACTGGTACTCACCAAAGCCTTAAGAGACACCATGGTGACATTGTGGAATACACAGGGCATACCTGTCACATGTCATGATAGTCTTGAGTTACTGCTGCCTCCAGGTATGGCACAAGAAGCAAGCTCCTTTCTTGGGAGCAGAGTCCTCTCTCTTGCCTTTTTGGGGGTCTTGTATCTCTGTGCCTTCAATGAAGCCTATTTCCTTCCTCTGCCACCCAGAAAACCAGGCATGTGCACATATTTTGCAAGAATATTGGGAGAGCTCAATGACCTACATCTTGAGAACACCTGCTTTCAAAGCTAGATCTGTGTTTTAGCAGCAACACTGGCCTCTATAGGTGTAGTGGGCTCTGACAGGTTTTCCTGACCTGTTAGGGGCATTTCCTCAGAGTGGGTGATGGCTCTAAAGACAACCAGTCTCTGGGTTGCAGTGGCAGGCTATTATTTATGAAGCTGCTCAGAGTGAGCTACTTTCTGGGCATGTTTGTCCTTTGGGGTTATACAGTGTCAGTTCTCAACTATGCCATAAACCCGGGTACTTCTGGCTCAATACAGAATCCCGTGTATCCTTGTAGTACAAGAATCCCGTGTGTCCGTCACAACCAAAACCTGTGATTGTGTCACTTGTCTGAGCCGTGGCCAGTTTTTACTTTGTGACACAGAGCAGGGTGAGTTCTTTCTTCCATTATTATATTCCCTCTCCCCCACCCTCTTTCCTCCAAACCCTCCAGCACCATCAGTAGAATACACAGGGTTCATCATGCCTCTACTGGTGGACTAGAATGTGGGGAGGTACTCTGCGAGAGCTACACATCAGGAAACACTCAGCTATGAGGTGTTTTAGAGAAAGTCTGCTTGGAGATCGGAGTTGCACTTCAGTTGTCTTATTAGGGGAGTTGTAGTCTACTGAGGAAGAGGAGGAGACCTTTCTTTGAAATGTAAATTAAGGCTGAGTTCTTATTTTTAGTTGCTTTACTGTAATAATTTTTGGACAGAATCTTAAATTATATAGGCTTAGGCATAGATCATCCTTAGGAACAAATTATTTCAACTCTGTCTGTGGGCCTGGAGGCATTGTAGGTAAATTCATGAAGATGCAGTGTGGAGTCAAAGTGTAAACCCTGCAGTGCCCCGTGGCTACAGAATGGCCATTCTGACTGTGTAGGAATTCACTGAGCACCAAGGATAGGATGGACAAGTGACTGAGTTGTTGCCTTAATCTAGCTGTGTGATGGTTTTTGTGGGTTTATTCTAACCAAGACCCTAAACTTGGAATCATCTATCTACTTGAGAGGCTCATTTTTGTCATATGAAAAAAAGTGTAAGATGCAGGTTTTTCCATCTTTGTCTCTGAGTTGCAAACTGCTCTTGCTAGATAACTACATAAGGGTTCTTGAAATTCAGAAACACGTAAAATTCAAAATCAAACTGTAGCAAAATAAATTGTGGACAAATTGAAAACTCTGCAGGCTTCAACATAGATAATAATCGACACCAAGTTATTAAATCTTTATACACTGGGGTTGATTTTTTTTTTTCCCCTTGCTAAAGGTGAAACCACCACTCCTCGGGCCCTTCTCACAGGCCATGACTATGAGATTACCTGTGCTGCCGTCTGCGCTGAGCTGGGTCTGGTGTTAAGTGGATCTCAAGGTAAAGATATGTTTTATACAAATGTTGGATCCTCTTATGATGCATTATTATGAGCAGAAATGAGGTTGACTTCTGTTCTCTAAAGCTCCAGTCTGTAATGGTAGCCACACAGGACTACTTAAATATAAGCTAACTAAAATTAAATGTAATTAAATGTCACGTTCCATATCATCAGTAGTTACACTTGGGGGTGGGGTAGAGGGGCCCACATACAACCAGAAGAGAGGTAGAACATTCTGACCAGGGCCAAAAGCCAAGTTTTAGCTCCCTAGTCTAAAGGAGTTAAGATACTCTATAGACAGCAGCCAGGAGCATCTTTGTGTGTGTTTATTTCTCTGATCTCCAGTAAGCTGAATGGAACCCCTGACCCTGCCTATATTCAGTATGCCTGCATTTAAGCCATAGCATGTTAGAGAGGTCAGATGAGGAGTGAGAGTTGATTCTTTTCTTCCATCATGTGGGTTCCCAGGATTGAAATCAGGGCATCAGGTTCAGCAACAAGTCCCTGTACCTGCTAAGCCACCTCAAAAATCCCTGACCCTGCTGAACTTCCAGATTTCAGGACTAGGCAAGCCTAGAATGACAGACACTGGAATGGAAAGGACTTGGTTTGTTGGATGCTTCTGCTGCTAGCACTGTCTTGTATTTAGAGATAGTGAGTGCTCCTTCCAAGAGCATGTGCAACAAACGGAGATCCTCTAGCACCTTTCCATCCACCTGTCTGTGTCCACCTCTCCATCCATCATGACAGTCTGTGTCCACCTCTCCATCCACTGTGACAGTCTGTCCGTGTCCACCTCTCCGTGCTGACAGCAGACCACAGAGAACTTCTGTCCCTCGTGCATTTTAAGCTCAGAAGACAAATTATTTGAGTCACCGTAGCTAACAAGAAAGAGTGAATATTTAAAGCAGTGAAAAAGTAATTTGACTTCGTAGATCGTATCTAAACCTTAAAATTAATTACTATTATAGACCATCCTTGCTTGTACAGTAAAATGCAAACAGAAATCTCAGTGGAAAATTTTTCTTTTAATCATTATTCTATGGTCTAAAACTTTTTGTCAAAACATTAAAAAATAATCCAGGCATGGCACAACCTTTAATCTAATCACCCAGGAGGCAGAGGCAATGGAAATATCTGTAAGTTCAAGGACAGCCTGGCCTATACAGTGAGTACCAGGAAAGCCAGGGCTACATAGTAAGTCTTTGTCTCAAAAACAAACAAACTGAAAACTAAAACCAAACTCAGCCATGCAGATTCATGTCCTTGTGAACTAGTTCTCAGGAACAGGTGAACAGTGCACACCACTTTCTAGTACAGAGTGCTTAAGCATCTTTTCTGTGCCTTGGGGGAATTGCTAGTTCCCTTCTGTTGTGCCAGCTTCTCACTTCTCTTTTGTTTATGTGTCACAAAATACCCTCTGGGGTTCCCTTATTGTAAGGCTTTTTAAGTATCATTTCTTCTGGACATCATCAATTTTGTTACAGCGCTTTCCTGCATATGCCAACAGTTTCCTTTGTTCATTTCCTGGCTGCACATCTAGTGTCTTGGCAGCATCAGAAGCTGACTCTGTGCTCTCTACATAATATTCCATTTATACTCACCTCTCTATTGAAGTTCTCATTCCAGTACCCTTTTCTGGTTATCTACTCTTATAAAATGCCACATGGTTATCACCTTGATACAAGGAGGTGACGCAGACGCTATGTTTGCTGTCCGGGTATGAGCTAAACAACACATACTGGTTACAGATGTACCGTGCACACTGTAATGTGGGGGCTTCCAACAGTGCTCAGCTGCTATTAACATAAGAGTTCCTGGACTGAAGAGCTAGCTACAAGTGTGCTTTGTACAATTGCTGTGATAACTGGAATTTGAACTGCGTTGTTGTAGAGCTCGTGTTATTTAGGGAATTGTACCTAAAGTTCATATATGCTGGAACTGCAAAACCAAAGACATGACTGATATTTATGGTAGAGAACACCAAACACGTTTAACTCTTTGGTGCCCAACAAAAGCAGAGAGTCATCCCTTGCAAAGGCATTGCTGTCAGAAGCCATGTGGCCAAGAGAAGGCAGGGCACAGACCCCTATCCTTCCCATCTCTCCACACTTACCACACAGTTTTTATTTCCTTTACTTTGCATACGGTGAGTATATAGTAGAAACAAAAAGGCTCTGGTGTGTGTGGGGGGGGTTGTTCAGCTGTTCCTGTCCTTGAGGTTATCAACCTAGGGTGCCCCTGGGGAGTTGAGAGTGGCAGAAGTCACTGCTTTCTTTAGGGACTTGAGGAATTAAGATCGCTCCGTTTAATAGTGGCTGAAGGAACTCAGTGTGGATTTGGAGCTTGGAAGATGTTACCAGGGCCTCCATTCAAGAGTGAAGCTGTAGGCAGTGGGAGGGAAGCTTCCCTGGTCGGCTGCCTCAACACAGTCTGCTCTGTCGGCTGGGTGCTGAGGAAGGGATCCCATGTGCCTGGTGGCAGCAGCATTTGCATCCCAACTTCCCATAAAGCTGCTCTAGCATCAAAAACTCTTCCTTCTGGAGTTCTTCTAGCTTCTCTCCACTCATGTCATTATGAATTTATAAATTTCCTGTCTCTGAGGGAAGTGAGCATGTGCAACTTGGCTTCTCATGCCCCCAGGGGAAAAACGAGAGCTGGCAAACATAAAGACAGGATTTTGTGAAGTATCTGACAATGACAGCTTCCTGAGGGCTATGTACAACTGTACCATGGCACCACCGCCCAGCTGATCTGTCTAGTTTCTTCCATTCACCGATACTAGGGATTGAACCCAGGGCTTCACGCTTACCACTCCCGCCACCCGCCATGTCTGTTTTCATTACATAATTTTTTTTCTTGTTCCTCTTCTCAGAAGGGCCATGTCTCATACATTCCATGAATGGAGACTTGCTAAGGACTTTAGAGGGCCCTGAAAAGTGCCTGAAACCAAAACTCATCCAAGCGTCAAGAGAGGGTCACTGTGTCGTCTTCTATGAAAACGGCTGCTTCTGCACCTTCAGTGTGAACGGGAAGCTGCAGGCCACCGTGGAGACCAATGATCACATACGGGTGAGTGCCACAGGCTCTGCAGATTCCCAACTTTGCTGGGAAGCTTGACTGGTAAGGGGGACAGAGATCACTGAAGATGGTTTTGAATAGCTGGGGACCTCTTTCCCATGCCAAAGGGTCTCTATTAGATAGCACTTAGAGGATAGGGTGGTGGATATGGTCAGCTGTGGGACACCAGTCAGTGGCCACTCCTTGGAGATGGCCACAGTGAAACCAGTAGTCTTCAGCTTGTGAAGGCAGCCTGATGGCTTTCAGTAGTCCTACAGTTTGTTTCTTTTTCTCTAAGATTTACTGTGCACCAAAGCTAAACTAAACTCTACCTAAAACTGGTTTCTCACCACATCTGAAGATTGTACATTCTCTAGGTCAGCAGCTGATGGCCGCCCTGACATGTCGGAGAGCTGGGCACCATATGGCAGGAACCACTTCCCCTCTGTACAGAGTGTTAATCTAGTGCACAGCCCAGGTCCTGCTTTGCTTCTCAGACCAGCTTCCAACACCTTAGAGGTCTAGGAAAAGAGCCAGGGTGTTCTTTTGGGGGTTATTTTTCAAGGTCCCTTCCTTCTCACCTCACCTGGAATGAGGAAAGCTGGGGTGTCCTGTCATTTTGTAAATGGGAATAGAGGTGCACGTGACCCATGTATAAGGTCACTTCTCCCCTCTCACTTGCTAGTTGACTGAGAGTTTCCTCCACCTCAGATGCATGTGCTCAGGCAAACTCACTCTGCTTTTATTTCTCCCTTATTTCCCATCATCTGCCATTTAAGCCAAATGCACATCAGCGGCTTCTCCCTCCTCCTTTCTTTACAATAATAATGTTGATAATCTGTCATTGTGAGCTGCGATTATATTGTCAGCTGCACTAATAAATCTGTAAAAATAATTTGAAGCTGTTCACTAGCTAGAACAGTTTCCATGGTGTTCAGTTAGACCAGAGGCTCTGGGAAGAGCCTCGAGGCAGCAGCAGGGGGGGCTCTTGTGGACTGTTCACATCACAGGCTCCCCTGTACCCTGAAGCCATCGTTTTTTCCCCTGTGAAACTCCCTACTGGATTTTAGGCCTAAACAATCCATTGCGTTTCCCCAGCATGACTGCACTTTATCATTCTAACTTGTAAGTGGCAACCATGTGATTAAAGCGAGCTAGCCTAAAAGGAGCACTCTGTCCCAGGCTCCAGAGAATGACACTTTACCAGCTCACTGCCTTAGGAGGAAAGCAAGGGAACTGTGGGCTGGAACCCCAGATATCCAGAAATAAAAAGAGTCAGTCACCAGCACAGACCAAAAACTCATTTCTTTGACATACCAGGCAGCATGGCCACTTGAATGCTAATCAAGGTTTCTGACCAGCACTTTGGTTTAAAGATACCACCGTGCATTGGCTGCACACTATGCAGGTTTTGTAATGAAGAACTTGGATTTAAGCAGGCAGTTCCTCCAGCAAGGCTACATCATAAAGTCTAACCACCACTTCCCCCGAGAGAACTCCTTTTCTCTTTTCCCCAGACTGTTTAAGATGTGGGCATCCCCAGCAGACTGCTGTGGCATGCGGATGTCCTCAAGCACGGGTGTAGCCACAGCACCCTCCAAAACACCAGGGCTGAGTTAGAGCATCCCTGGGGCCACTTCAGATCTCTAGCACAGTAGACCTGGATGCGGAAGAGAGGGCTGAATAAGAGCTGGTGAGCTGACTGCACTGGAGGGAGGGGAGCGCACAGTAGATACACGTCGTTCACATGCCAGAGGAAGGTAATGGTTCCCTGTAAGAGAAGCTAGGAAATGTTTCTTACCTTGGAAGCAGGTTCATTAAGGTGCTCTGAAGAAGCCATGCATCTTAAGTCTTCATCTCACTTCATCCCAGAAACAAGTAGGATTAGAGTCTTACTAGAACTCTTGTGATGAATGGGGCAGGATGGGTTTTAGTCACCTTGAAAACTCTTAATAATATGTATCTAGTTAATGAGACTTAGCAGCAAGTAAGATTCAACAAAGCTGTCCTCCACACTTTATAGATGCATTTCTGTGTTCTTGAGAATAAGCTGTGTTCAGTGGACTACTGGCAGTCGGCACCAGTGTGAACAGCAAACAGTCCTTTCTTTTATCTAATTTTTTAATTGTCAAATAATACATTTTTGTTTGTTTTTTGTTTTTTTGAGACAGGGTTTCTCTGTGTAGTCCTGGCTGTCCTGGAACTCGCTCTATAGACCAGGCTGGCCTTGAACTCACTGAGACCCACCTGCCTCTGCTTCCCAAGTGCTGGGATTAAAGGCGTGTGTCACCACTGCCCAATCAAATAGTGCTGATGCTAAGGTTCTAAGTATAAAACCAGGGCAGAGCTTGTTCTTTGGAGGATGGCAGGTCTGTGTGTGGACAGGCAGCTAGTACCTGCCAGGGCTGCTCAAACCGTATGCCACCAGCTTTGGGAACAAAAAGGAAGAATCTGACAGTGGACAAGGGGAGGCAGTGGCAGTAGAAGGGCCTTCTGTCATGGGTGCACACACTTTCCACAAGGGGAAGACACCTGGCTCTAGGCTTCGAGGACTCCATGCACTGTTTAACTATTATGACAGTGGCTGTAGGCAGAGAGGTATCCCAAGTCCTGAGAAAACTTTACTTATGAGCATTTAGACTAAGAATCATAATATTCATGAGACATGGAAATTTTTTTCTCAACAATTACAAATATAATAAGCCGCTGATAATTAGCACAACTGATAGCACATCTGCCAGCTTGTCCAGGGACCTGGCTGTGTGGGACTTGCCAGGAGTCTCAGAACTTGGGCTGTGAAGACAGGAGGATTAAAAGTTCAAGGTCATCCTTAGCTACATAGAGTTTAGAACCATTCTGAACTCCATGAGACCACATTTCAAAAAAAATCACGTAAGATGAAGAAATAGGCAGTTTACCTCTGACCCACAGGCTTTCTTAGGGAGTAGAGGGCTATTACAGAATCAGAACACAGATTTCAAGCTGAGCTTATCTGTTCAACAAGGTAGATTCAGCATAGCCATGAAGTAGGTTACAACATGGTAGCCTGGGGCCTAACTCCCCAGGAAGTTTTGGCTCTCAGTGGTATTTCCCCCACTACCTTCAAAACCCAGCAGGCCTAGGGAAGGTACAGCATCTGCCAGTGCTCCCCCTGGCCAGGTCAGAGAAGGCAGTAGCCCTCATACAGGATGGGCATGCTTTCAGGGAACATATCCATGTGCTGGTTCTACCCATAACCCATCCTCTCAAGGATTTGTGAAGCAAACCCCACAACACTATAGTGTTAACTAATCATGCCCATTTGACCTCTGACCAACGGCAGGCCTTCCACAATTCAGGGTCCCAAGAACCACGGATTGCTTCCACTGCCCCCGCCACCTTCCTAGCCCACGCCTGGGCTGCTGTAGCAGCCACAGCTAGGTCCACTTCCTTAGAGCCATGACGGACTGTTGCTGTCTCACAGGCCATACAGCTGAGCAGAGATGGGCAGTACCTGCTCACAGGAGGAGACAACGGCGTGGTGATCGTGCGGCAGGTGTCTGACCTCAAGCAGCTCTTTGCCTACCCAGGCTGCGATGCTGGGATCCGAGCCATGGCTCTCTCTTTTGACCAGAGGTAGGTAACAGCGGAATCCCCATCTACCACGGGACCACTGATGGGGATCACGTTAAGTGACTTAGAGCTGTGGAGTACTGGAGTCATCTGCACAATCCAAAGAGCTAACAATGCACGAGTGTCCAAGCACACTTTACAAAGTCTAAGTTTCTGACGGCTCTTAGATAACACGGGGCTCCTAAAAATAGGATTTAAGTCACAAAGGCTCAGAACTGCCATAAAGCTTGTCGAATATTTATGTGGTGTGCATGCATGTTGTGTGTTCACCTGTGTAGAGCTTGCCAGTCACCTAAGGCTAGCTCCTGGCCTGCTCTGGGGATCCCACTCTGCCTCTTGAACGCCCACTAGAAGTGCTGGGGATCCGAACTCTGGTCCTCACACTTGCCCCCCAAGCACTTTCCTCACCTAGCCCCAGCTTTTTTTTTTAATGTGTCTTTAGCAAGATCTTCAAGGACTGTAAATATGTGTACTGTAAAATACCTTTTATCTTCACCTCTGGAGAGATCTGACTTAATGTCCTAAAACCTCCCAAGTTGTAAATCTGAGAAGGATGCTGTTTATCTAGCAACTTACCCTTAAAATTCAGCCATTTCTTTTAACATCCGATTTTTGTTATGACAGCATATGAGTAAAACTTCCCGTCTGAACCACTTCTGATGTACTGTTTCATGGCATAGAGTGCACTCAGCATGTTGTAGCTGCCATCACTGTGCCTCTGTACTACAGAACTTCCCATCATTCCAGAGTACCCATTCGCCTAGTTCCACCTCCCCTACTTTTGCCCCCACCCCTGCTCACATCATCCTGCTTTATCTGTGAGTCTGCCCTTTCCAGGGACCTCCTGTCCACAGAAACTGACAGGGTCTTTTTATAGCTGGCTTGTTTCACTTAGCAAGTTTTCAAGGTTCCATGTTCTATGTCAGAATCTTGTTTTTTTCTTAGATTGTTATATGCATATTTTGTGTGTCCATCCATCTGTGGCTTGTTTTTATGCATATATGGTCTGGTGTGAACAGTGGTGTACAAATGCCCACTTAGTCCCTCTGGGTCTATACCCAGGAGTGGAATTGAGGGTCATCCAGTAATTCTGCTACTAATATCTTGGAGAATTCCTGAACTGCTCCACAACTTTACATTCTGACCTTGCATGTGTCCGCATGTCTGTCAAGTGGGCTGTGGTGCTCTCACCAATTTGAGGAACAATTTTTTGCCTTCTGTTGTTTGTGCTTTTGCTATCTCTTAGGAAACCACCACAAATATCAGTCATGAATGTTTCCTGTTTTCTTCTAGCTTCGTTGTTAAGGTTTGTCTTATTTTCTGTTAGTTGCACTTATCGTGGGGGCACTGTGATCTGCACGTACACTTGTCCCTTTCCTGCTGGATGGTTGGAATCACTTGATATCCTGCCTTGCTCTTTCTGTGTCAGTACAACACTACTCCGTACTAAGTTTTTAAAAAGAGTCCTCTAAATTTTCCCCCTTTTCTGGATTTTTCTTGGCCATGGAATAATACTGGTGTGTAATATTGTTTAGTATTCTGTTTTTGGCTTTGGTATCAGCAAAATGGTAAATACCAGAGGTG
The DNA here is from genome assembly GCA_001685095.1 of Ellobius talpinus. Taxonomy (NCBI): domain Eukaryota; kingdom Metazoa; phylum Chordata; class Mammalia; order Rodentia; family Cricetidae; genus Ellobius; species Ellobius talpinus. The sequence goes on from LOJH01000874.1 coordinate 27,308, forward strand.
TTCCTTCCCCCTCAATTTTTTTTGAGGTATTTGGAAACAATTGTGATAATTTTCTTTAAATTTGTAGTAGGATCACTCCACCATGTGGCCTACAGCTTTCCTTTACTAAGTGAGCATCTTTCATCCTCATCTGAGCTACAGAATTTGCCCGTGCGCAATTGTTCATAATAATCTCTTGTTTTACCTTTAGCTCAATTTGTATCAATTCTGCAGATCTCTTGAGGAGCCCTAGTTTGATTTCTTGCTATTTTCCTAAAATGTTCTAGCTTTGGGTTTACTCTTTTTCTAGGTCATTAAGGTCTAAAGTTAGGTCAGTAATATTGTTTGTTTTCTAATGTGTTTGTACCTACACCCCTTCCTCTCCTTTCCGCCCTTGCTGCCGTGTTAGTGTGGTTTCTGTTTGTTTTAGATACATTGTTACTGTTCATGCGTATTTTACAATTTTCATTTTGTTACTCACTTCTGGTTAATTCTGTTATGAGTATAAAAGACACTTTGCATGATTTCACATTAAATCTTGATCCATGCTTTATCGCAGAGATTGTTCCATGTGCACTGGCAAAACAAACGTATTTTGCTCTTGTTGACTTTGTGTTCAGTTTGTGTGGCTTGTGGTATTTTGAGGTTCTTATCCATTTGTCTAGTTATTTATGTTTTTCAGTGTAGGGTATTAAAGCCTGCAACTGGCTGGATGATCATGTATTTCTCCCTTCCCTCTTGTGTATATTTTCTGCACATCATTCTTGGGGCTCAGGTGCTTAGTGTTATAGTAACATATATAACATATAATAACATATAGTGGTGTTCTCTTGCCACGGTGCTTTTGTCTTAAGGCCTCCTGACATTAGGGCCTCTTAAACTCTCTTACTATTACTGCTTGCCCATTTGTTCAATCCATTTGTTTTTCTAAAATGAATGTCCTATATACCACATATGCTTGGGTTATCTCTTTTAATCCATTTGGCCGGTTTAATCAATCTCTTTACGTGTAATGACTGGCTGTAGGAGAACTTGTTATTTGCTGGTTGGTTCGGTTTGCTGAAAGTTTGCCCCTCATTTTCCCTTCTATAGTGATTGTAATTTCCAATTTCAATAAGAATTACAGGAAGGCACTGAATGTAATGCACTAAGAACTGGCTCTGACCAAACTCTGTAGGGAAAGAGCTCAAGTAGCAGAGCCACCTCTGGCTGTTCTACATCTGTCCCTGCACCACCTTCTCAGGACAGGGGGCCAGCAGCTCCTGTCTCAGCAATCACCACATCAGGTCACTGGGTTAAAAGGAACAGGTGTTTACCCAGAGGTTAGGATTCCTGCCCCCCAAAATGGGCAGCAATCTGCTCTCTTACTCTTAAATTCTGCGTTGTCAGAAGTACTAGCTCTGGCCCTTGAATGTGCGTGCTCCCTCCAGTGGCAACTGCTCTGGGGGTTTTCCTTCTGATTATTGCTGGAAGCATAGTTTCCAGCTCTGTAGAAATGATCTGGTTCACAGTTCAGTGACAGTCTCTGCATACTACAACGGTATCTACCCTTTCATAGACCAGTGCCCCATACACCGAGGTTACTTTGGTCTACATTTCAGTCACAGCAGAAAATACAGCCCTGTGACCTCATTTCCATCCTCCCCCAGGTGCATCATTTCCGGCATGGCTTCAGGAAGCATTGTTCTGTTTTACAACGACTTTAACCGCTGGCATCATGAGTACCAAACGCGATACTGATGGAGACAAATGCACCTTGGTCCTGTTACAGGCTGATCAAGGAAGAACTCTGAACATCATTCTATAGAAATAGCTATCACATCTGAATGTAACTTAAATTTGCTTGAACAAGCAAAATATTTTTAAAAGTTAATTGCTATTTTTGTAGACTTTGCTTGACATTTTGGGGGGGTGGGAAACAGCAAAGCAGAAAACTGGCTGCTGGTTTCTGTAGTTTAAGAAAAATCTATATTTTTAGTCATAATGAAAAGTCTATTTTCACCAATTATGGATTCAGATGGTGGAGCCACAATCTCACCAACACTAATGATGTTATGGCAACCATTTCCCATTTATCTGTAATCTTGAGAAATATGATTTTAGCAATAGGGAAATGGGTTCTGATGCTGGGACAGGGAGTTTTCTGTACTGGGGTCCTGTATTTTTCTAGACAATTGTGCTTCTTCAGTGCTGAAATTTCTAGGATTTTAATAGTAATGTTTAAATTATGACAAATGTAATTTAAAACATCTCAGTGAATTATTTCTATATTCTTTTTCAAGCATGTGTTAGACCTAGAAAATTATGGTTTGGGGGAGGCTATTTTATTTTACTGTGTGGTAAATAGCAAAGATCTAAGTTATGGCAATCATAAAATATTCACTGCTTCTTCCTGGTCTGGCATCCTCACGGCACAAGGTAAAATGATGGAAACCATCTTGGGCTTACAACCAGTTTTCTGAGTAAGTACCAAAGCCTGCCCAAGGTCAGTGCCCTGCAGTGAGGCAGAGCCAGGTGGGGCCACTCCCTCACGACCTCGACCCCCACCATCCTGGCAAAGATCAGGGGCTACCAGGGACTGTGCTAAGCAAGCACACCCATCCTATCCTCTATTGTTATGAAACTATCTCTACCTTCCTTTTGATTAGCAATTTATACTAAGAAACAATGTTATTTTGGTGTCATATAATTCTACTTTTTTCTAGAAGATTGCTGTATGGAATTCTGTGAAAATATTTGAGAAAAGGTCTGTATTACTTAAATAAATTCTTTGTATGTTGTGAACTTTAAGTTGAAACTGAATTCTGTCTTTGCTTCTTGTGCACTTTCCCTGAACTTCTTTTCCCCCATACATTTTGATGCCCTCTTAAAGCAAAGATCTAGAAAAAATTCAGTTTGACAAAAAAAAAGACAAACTTGTGCTTAAGTTGTTGGAAATGTCTTTTTCACCTAACATGGACAGGATAGCTATTGACAAAGAAAATGCCACACTGGTTCTGCTAGTGTTTTGTGTGGTTACCAACTAAAGAGACTCTCCTGACAAAAAAAACAAGAACGCTGTCTCGTGCCAAATCTGAGTCTTACTGGGACTTCCACAACCAAACAAAGACCACTGAGACTCACCGACATTTCACAAACCATGAAGAAAAACAATAAATAGCAAACACCAGCTAGAGGTTAACAAGAGTGAGCATTTCACTTTGGAAATAAAGGGGAGTAAGGGAGAAGAAAAGCAACTGCATCGTGTCCAGCAGGACAAAGGCCTCCTGGAGCCAGAGAGATCATGTCCCCCTTTGTCGTTACAGCTCAAAACAGTGGGAGAGTACCTGAGCTAAGTAATACTTCATAAATCTCTATAATCCAAGGATTGGGAAAGCTAGGGGAGGAGAAGGTTGTTTGAAACCAGCCTGAGCTGCACATAGTGAAACCTTGAATCAGGGATAGAAAAAATATTTTAAAAATTGAGTCCATGAGCCAGGGAGTGGTGGTGTGCACACCTTTAATCCCAGCACTCGGGAGGCAGAGGCAGGCAGATCTCTGTAAGTTTAAGGCCAGTCTGGTCTATAAGAAGAGCTAGTTCCACGACAAGCACCAAAAACTACAGAGAAACCCTGTCTCGAAAACCAAAAAAATGAGTCCATTGGCATTTTTCTTGGTTCCTATAAGCATAAAATCATTATTTAAAAACTCAGAGCTAGCCATGCATCATGGCAGTGGAAGCAGGCAGATTTCTGAGTGCCAGGAATACACATAAAAACCTTGTCTCAAAAATAAATAAGTTAAAACCCAAAACTAAACTGAAATCTGAGGCCACTCTTATTATATTGCCCAGACTACTGTCGAGCTCCCGGGTTTGTGTTGGGGCTGTAGGTGTCTGTCACCTTCACAATGATCCTCACTCCTGCCCCTGGCTACCACAAACCAGAAGCTGAAATTTCCCCAAACACAGCACATCAGGCTCTTGTCTTGAACAACACAGGGTGTTTTGGCTTTCGGGCAGGCCACATCCTCTGAGACAGTCTTGCTCTCCAGTCAGGGAAGATGACACACCAGAAGCCACTTCCAGTCTTCATGATCACATGCGTGCAACATGAAGCAGATCCTTGCCCAAACTAAGCTTATGAGCAGTTGGACAGGGCCTGCAGGAAGAGGCGGCTGCCCCACAGCTTTGGACTTGGAGCACTTTAATCCAGATTCAGCTTTAGCCTCCTCACACTGCCAATCAAGCTTCCCAGATCAGTCCATGCAGATGAAAACATCCTGATTGACCGCTGTCCCACGGGAGGCCTGTGAAGCAAAGGCCCAGCCCTACCAGCAAGAAAGGGCTCATGTTTAAGAGCATGGCAAAGGTGAGGGGCTCCATGTTTTGCTTCCCCTTGGATAATCAATGCTCCAGTAAGGTTGAAAACACCGCGCGCCGTGTACTTGTGACTATCACCTGCCATCTAGGCACTTCCGGGAGTCTGAACCCTTCAGGAAGCAGGTCTTGATTTCCACACTGGAATATGACTCATTTGTAGTTCTTATGCACCAACCTCAGACTCAAATCCAGGGGAAAAACACGTCTGAAGCCTGCAAATAACAGTTCCTGCAGTAGCAGGACATCAAGCCGTGTGCCTTGAGTTCTAGTACCTCAGGGTTTGTCTGATTTTCCTAGCAATCCTTGGGTGCCAAAGCCTCAAAGCCCTCATATGCTCTCATCTGCAGAAGTGCCCTGACCTCCCAGCTAGGGTACCCAGGCCCTGCACACATTCCCGGGGTGGCAGGTGAAGATTACTCTGTAAGCAGCAGCCAGTGCCATGCCCAGGACAGTTGCAGAGTTAGGAGTACACATTTAATTTCACATCACAAAGCTTTAACCTCCTGCCGTCACTTCCCATAAACCTGTTTCACTTAAAATGACAGGGCCTTTTACCTGCTACACACATCATGTGCCAACAAAAATGGATTCACCTAGAACTAATATTGAGAGCCTCGGCTTATCTGTGGAGCCGAGCTGTAGTGTGGCAACTGCTAGGCCCATGTGACTTAAACAACTGGGATGTACTGTGACTGTACACACACTCTAGACCTCAGACTCACACCACACAAGAAGGTAAAGTATCACCCAGTTCTTAGTGATGCTGACTACATGCTGAAATAATACTGTGGACATGTTTAGATGTTAGGGTAAATAAGACATGCCACAAGATGTACTTTACCTGTTCCTTTTAAATGTTCTAATGTGGTGCTACGAAAATGTTAACACAGTGGTAAATTTATATATTTCCACGGGATGGTAAACTGCTCTAGCATTTTCCACAAGACATTAATCAGTACTTTTTTTTTTCAATATGGTTACTGTCCTGTCTCCTAAGTCACATATCACCATCTTAGCCATGATGGGATTCTGGGAGTTTTACCAATACGGTTACTGTACCCCAAACTGTGCCGTGTCCTAAGTCACATATCACCATCTTAGCCATGATGGGATTCTGGGAGCTTTACCAAAGGCATTTCATGAATACATGGAACAAACACACTTCCATGCCCACCACCTTTTGCAAAAGGAGGCAGAGACAGAAAGGGGAGGGCATCAGGCACCCACTTCCCATGGTGTCCTCTTGTATTCTCTGCCATATTCCACTTTTAAGTCTCTCCACACCGATTCCCTCCTCGGGGAGAATGAGTCTGAACAGGCACGTACCATTCTCTCAACAGGATCTGAGCAGCCGAAAATAAAGGACCTGTATTTAATTTGGATCTTGAAAATAGAATTACAGCTTCTAAGTGTTTGTGCAGCAAATGGACAGAGGAACCATGTCTCAAACCTTTGTGCGGGATCCCCCAGCTTCACTGCCTGGATGGACACCATCCAGCAGTGGGGCACAGCCGCAGACATCCATCCCCTCTGGCTAGCCAGGACCACCTATGGCTTGTTCCTTTACCTTGTGTTCTGTTCCGGAGGGATCTTACCCACCAGGAAAGGATTGTGAGGCTTCACCACCTGTCTGTCTCCCACAGGGACAGACAGGAAACATGCTGAACAAGGGCTCTTCTTCCCGGACACGGTGAGCACTGCCCTGGCCTCACAGTCTTTAGCTCGCATTAGGAGCACCACAACTGAGGAGAGGGAGGCAGTTGTGGTGTGAGCAACAGACACCCTGTACCATTATCCGTCCAGTCTCTCTCCTCCTCCTGCATTAACTCTTCCCCTCTGAAAGTGACACAACCACAGGCTATGAAAAATCTTGGTTTTGGTGCTGGAGAGATGGCTCAGAGGTTAAAAGCACTTACTGTTCTTCCAGAGGACCAGATGTTGATTCCCAGCACCCATGTCTGGCAGCTCGCTCACAACTGTCCAGATTCGCTGCCTTCCTCTGGACTCCCATGGACAGTGCATTTGCATGCGCACAGACAAGCATACACATAATTGAGAATAAATCTGTTTTTAAAGCTCACTTTTTAACCAGTTAGTAGAGAGACTGTTCTAACCCCACACCTCACAGTGCTTCTGATCACTTCTTCCTCCTGTGTCTGCTACAGCTCCGGGCTGGGTGGGACCCAGGGTCAGCTGTCTCATTCCCTCAGCAATGTGAGCCGAGAGATCCAGAGCCTGGCCAGGGGTTTCAAGCTGACATTTGTAAAGCTCCAAGGCGATGACAGACAGATGAGCAATTTCACAAGCAGAAAAGTAGAGCTTAACAAGAAAACTTGGAATTTACAAGTCAGAAAAGCAGAGTCCCAGCCAGGGCTGGCATGGGAAAAGCTCTTCCAGCCCACTTTCTATGAGCCCCAGCTTTCCTATTATAATCCCTAGCTCCTCTCTGAACGACTTGCTTATTTTGGTGTTTTGGTCACGAGTCCCAGCACCTGTGATCACATACACTTCAGCCAAGGCAAAGATCTGTGCGCTCTTCTGATAGCGGCCCCAGACACTGGCCCCTAAGGACCTGGACCAAGGAGAGGTGCCATGCACTTTCTGAAACAACCACACAAAAACCTCTGCCTACCCCATGGCTTTCCAAAGAGGGAAGGATTTATTGTAGGTTGGGGAGACTCGGAGAATAACAACGAGAGTGAACTGTAGGGCCCACCCATTTAGAAGACAAGCAGGTAAAACAAATACAGTTATATACAATTATTAAAAAGAGTAGGGCGATGGAAAAAAAGGAAAAACTGCCAGCAGCCTTCCAGAAGGTTGGTCACAGGACATTCAAGGAGCACCATGCACCCCAGTCCCCGCTGGGTCTCAGCAGACCTGCCTGGCTTTCTGCTGCTCTTGCTCTCTGAGGTGGGAGGAAGCCCCAGCGACGGTGCAGCCGAGCTGATCCTGCTCTACCAAGAGCCACTGTACATCCCACTGAAAAGCCACAGGCCACCTTCATGAGTTATTCTTACTTAATACACATGGGGAAAGTTAGGGGAAACTGAGGGCATGAAGGTCTGTGAGCCCTGCACCCCAGTCAGAGGGGAGCTGCTTTCTGGGGCGTCAGAGTACCTCTCGGGTACTCATTTCTTCTGTTCAGAAGCCAGGAGCCTCAGGCCCCCTATGAAGAGGAAGAGGCCATGTTGCGTCTCACAGGACATTACAAAGAAACAACCATAGTTATGTCCCCTGTGAGAAGGGAGCACTTGGAGAATCCTTCAATAGGAGAATCTTCGTTCATCCAATGAATTTCAATAAAAATGTAATTCCAGATAAAAGTTGCACATTCGCTGGGTAAAGCGGCCAACTGTCTACTCAACTAGAAACATGGATGATTTAAAATAAGTCGCTCATTTTAAATACGTCTGCACAACTGACATGGCGTGACATGGCCAGGAACTCGAGCAGGCAGAGCCCAAAGTACATGAGACCATGCTGAATACTGGCTCCCGATGCCCCAGTCCTGTTCCCGGGCAGTGACAGAACATGCCAACAAGCTGTCAAAGCAGCAGTCAGGAGAGACAGGCTCTTTCAGAAAGGAGCCGTGAGGCCTGGTGGAAGAGCGCAGCGTGGGCCTGTCTACACAGAGTTCAGTCTCGGTGGCGGCGCCAGGTCCCTGCCAGATCACAGCCAGAGGTGGCTGGGGGACTAGAGGGCTTGGGAGACTCCGGTGGGGAAGGGGCCTCCTGGCCTGAGGAAGGGACTGGAGAGCTCTGCTCCCTCGCAGGTCTGCTGCTGTCTTGACAGTGCTTGCTGCAGAAAATCTGCCCCTCTTTATCTAGAGCCGTGTTCTGGGGAGAGAGCAGCAGAGATAACACATGACCCAGGCTGGGCTCCATAACATGGGCAGGACCAAAAAGCAGGACTCGGCATGCACAGGACACAGAACAGAAGAGGAGGAATACACCAGGCCTTAAGTCTAATGGGAACTGAGCCCCACCCCCACCCCATCCTAGCAGCTGCCTTTTGCCTCTGCCCTTAGTGGTGGAGACACTGGCCTGCGGGAGGTAGCCTCAAGGGTCCTTGCTGTGAGCTACAGCTGATTCTGTCTTGCCCACACCCATACCCAGTCTCTGCCAGCTGCTGTAGTACACTTATGACAGAAAGTTCTTGTCAGATATATGGCCCTTACATGTCAGAAATAAATATCTTTACAACCATCAGGCATCTGTAATATGCCCAGGAATCCACTGGGAAGGTAGCAGCCACATGGACCCTCCATGGTATCTTTGACTGCCTCTCTCCCTATCAGGGAGCCTGCACCTGCTGGCTCATCCACTAACCCTCTCAAGGGATGGGAGGCTCCAAGAGGAAAACACTTCCTTCTGAACCATCCCGGGGATACCCAGGCATGGAGTCTTCTTTGCCTCACTAGAGACTGTGGGCCCTGGGAGCCAGCAACTGCCATGTTACTGTGTTTACTAAAGGTGGAGAGACTGCAGGTGGTCTTGGGTACCATCCTCTGCTGTAAGATGAAAGGACCGGTAGGCATTTTTGTAGTCCCCATAGGCAGGGGAATGTACAACAACACAGTTTTTTGTTTTTTTTTTTAAAGTGTGGGGTGGGGGGATGGAGAACAGAGCAAGTGGCAAGGCTCCGGGCTGTGTCCCTCACGGCTCCTGCCAACCTCAGGCTGAGCCATCACTACCTTCCGAGGACAGTATCAGTTAACTGGGGCAAGTGGGTAAAAGCCTGGCCTGAAACTTAGCTTCTGAGCTGCTGGGACCAGGCCGGCCACTCCGCCCCACCAGCACCTACCAGACAGGCAGCGCTTGACTTCTATCACACTTTCTCCTAGCTGGAAGAAAGTAACGACCCCTAGCTATTTCCCCTCTTCTCTTCTGGCTGAAAGAACACAAGCGTGCAGGCAGAGGAAGCTGGTGGTGCAGTGAGTACATACCATGGCCTTGGACCTAGGCAGGGGAAGCAATGCAGCAGCGGGAGAGGCAAGAAGGAAGAGAAGCAGGGACAGAAACTAGACTTACTTTCAACAGAAGCAACACTATTCAAACAGTCTTGTCTGTCTTAAATCGGAAGTAACCCCAAATCCCTACCGTCACCCCAGTGTTCCTGAAAGCAAGCTTTGCGCCCCCCTGGGGTGGAAAGAATGTACTTTGTCTGACTTCTCTCCCTCTGCAAGACCGCGATAGGAGGTGTCTTGTCATTCCCTTCTCTGCCACAAGATGGCCCCTTCCAGTCTCTGAGGCTTTGTCCCTCAGTTGGACAAAGAAGCCACCTCCCACTATCCTTCATCAGTGTACTGGGGACTGCCAGCAAGAGCCGGAGTGTGACCCAGAGCCATCAGCCTCTCTGAGTCTCTCTCCAGTATGATCATGTTCTTATCCTGGAGGCTGGCTGACACACACTGTCTTACTGATAAACGCAGCTCTTGATAAAGCACAAAAAGCTCACGAAGACACTCATCCCTGCTTCACCTATGTAAACTGTAGCAGGGCACAGAATGGCTGAACCCCACTCTGAGCAGGAAGACAAGCTGAGAAGGCTAACACAAAGCTCCCCAAAGGCGTGCTGGGCTGGGCTGGCCAGAAGAAAGTCAGTGGTTCAGAGGACCCATTCCAGCAGGAAGCTGAGGGTCAAAAGTCTGAAACAAGCATGCAGCTGGAAGAGGGGCTGAGAATTAGGTGTGGCTCCCATGAGCACAGTGTGTTGAATACCAGGATCTGCTTCGGGATTTCCCATAGTCTCAACTGGGGAAAGAACGGAACTCTGTGAGGTGTCTCTCAAACTGTCAAATCAAACTGTCAAATGAAATGCAGACAAAGCATCAACTTTGGTTTCTTTCTCCTTTATTATCAGTCCCTACCTTCGCATATTTTTCACTGGAACTTCGGATACCTACTTTGGGGAGAATGCTGGGGTGACACAAAACAAGAAGGCCCCCCTCTTTAAGTTATGCACAGAGGTCATTAACAATTCAGCCATAAAACACTGCTCTTCTGCTACTGAGACTGCATATTCAGTGATGGCAAATTAATGCCAGAGACAGGCATTCTCTGGCAGTTTAAATATAAAAATAATTTAACTGTCCTCAGGGATGCCTCAAGGTACAGTCATACTATGATGGAGGGCCCAGATGTGACACTCACATGCCCTACCCTGCAACCACACCTAGGCCCAGGCCTAGCCCTGACTGGGGGAAGGACAAACAAGAACCCTTCAGCTACTTTTGGGAGCAAGTCAAATTTGGCAGGTTGGCTTTTGAACCACTGAGAACAGAGACTTCCAGAAAAAAAAAATCCCAGAAATATCTCCAGTAGATTCTGAATGCAATGATACCATCGGCAGCTCCTCAGTGCTCACAATCTGCAGAGAACCTGGTTTAGCTGGATGTCACCAGCATGCGCCAAGTGGCTCCTGCATGTACATCACACACAATTTTTACACAGTCACCTTCTTAAGGGTTGTTCTTTTATGGGAACACCAATTAAAGCTTGAGGGTTTGACATCTGACTAACTCCATTATCAAGAGGGAAACTGCTCTCTGTAAGTGATGAGACTTCTCTGCATTATTATCTAGAACACACAGCTTACACTTAGCCCTAGGTAGGACTGTCAATCATTCTAGAACCTCAACTGAGCTTCAGTGGTCAGAAGGCAGGGCCCAGGCCTATGGCCATTGATTCTAGTGACTCACTGTATAAATTTTCCTATAGGGCTGCAAGGCTTACACATCTTAGAAGATTAGAAAGCTAATTAACATATGATATGAAATTTTGATTCCAACAAATTCTCTTAAAGACTCTTTACCATATGCTGAAATTGTATATTTTGGGAGATCGTTGGGGCCTACACACATGCTAAGCATACACACACTGGGCACCACTAACTGCACCCCTAGCACAAATGTTGACTCTGAATGGTTTTCTTTGTCCATTTCCACAGAAGCTGCCTACAACACCATGCATGGCACAGATGCACACTGATTCTGCTCATGGGGTAGGTCTCAAAATACAATCCCTGGGAAGGGTCCTTTTATGGTTCTTTTCAACTCAGTAAAGACAGAATTCTGTGATATCTCAGACTTTCTCAGGTTTTCAGTAAAACATTGCTACAGTGAAAAGAAAAACCATAACTCCACTCTTTCCGTGTTCAATATGAGACATCCCAGAAATCCTGCGAGATGGCACAAAGTCCGGTTTGTAGACTCCGGCTGTGCATGGGAAGACGGAGCACACAATTCCCAGCATGGTACATGGGAAGCTGCAAGGACAATGGGAGGGGTCTACCAAATGAACTTAGCCTCTCTGGAGGAAAGAAACCTCATGTAGGAGGTGCTTAACCAACTGCAGAGTGGTCATGTCTATAAGGGGTACATGCAGTGTGTGGCTTCCTGGACTCCCACATTTTCCTGACGTTCCTAGACTGCATGGAGCAGTGAGAACAAGTCCATTTCCCTGTAGTGTGGGAAGAGAGAGAACTTTTCCCAGGTGGCAAGAGGCAGCTGCTGAGAAGGCCCACTGCAGGCACCAGCCCCTCGGGAGAGGGTGACTCTGGTGTCTATGCGCTGGCCCTGCTGTCTGCTGTGAGTGGGCAGGAGGACAAAATGCCAGATGCCCTTGCTGAGCAGCAGGTGGGAGATGCTCAGAGTGATTCCCAGCCCCACTTCACAACAGCTCAAGCCTGGGCAGCCAGAGCTGCAAATTAATGACCTCGCTTTTGTTTTATTTTTCTGTCCTATATTTTCTTTTGGTTTCCCTTAATGTTACTTTTCATTTTCTGTGCTTAAATACTTAGATATGTGGCCTTAAGTATTTTGGAAGAAGTACAAAAATTGGGTCATTGTTACTTTTGTTGGATAAAATTTTAATCATGAAAAATTAGTTTTTAAAAAAGTATTCTTTTATGCCTTTAAAAATATACCAACTATTTTTTTAACCAAACATTGTCTTTAAAAAGTGAAATTTGTTAACTTGGCTGTTTTTTGCTTTTTTTTTTATCCCAAGTCCCGAAGAAATCACATGTCAAACAATCATAAGCCTGGAGGAGGCAGGGCCTTACTGCCTTGCAGGGTGCATCCTGCCAAGGCTGGCTGGTGATTTCTCCCTAGATGTAACAGCAAGTATGAGGGGGAGGCAACGCCCTGGAAGCCCCATGTCCGGGAGCTCCCTTGCACCACCTACCACTGTGGCTTCCCTGCCACCTACCAGCCTCTACCCTGCCATGCAGAGTCCTAGGAGTACCCGAAAGCACCCTTCACATGCCAGTCCATCCTCCCATGAAAACAGGAACATGGAAGACACCAGCTTCCATGAGCAGAACCCTGACTATCTAGCTCAGAAGACAACTCCAGCTGAGCAGCCAGGCCAGATGCCCCCAAGTCCCCAGGCAGAGCTCTGCGTCTCACTTACCATGATAACAGAGACCCCCGTGGTGGTGCTGTTCTGTTTGGGGAGCGCATTATTAAAGTGCTGTTTTAATTTACCTGTAACCTCAGCTTGCATATTATTCTCCTGGGATGTGTCATCCTACAGAGGGGGAAAAACCCAAATACAGTTGACGCTGGATCCTTAACACTCCAACTGTTTGTTCTTCAACAGCTACCACCCTCCCCCCACCATCAACCTAAGGCTGTCTTCCTAAACAGGCTCCTCTTAGTAAGAATAGGAGTTCAGTTCTTTAGAAAGTGATTGTTGCCCCTGTACAGAGCTGAGGAAGAGCATGAGACCCTGGACTCCAACCTCAGTGTGGCAGAGACACACAAAATCATGTACTGTTACTCCGCAGTGGCAATGTGCCTCAAGCCTTCAGAGAGATATTATGCCATCTACTCCACCTCTGAAGCAGTCTCCACTGAAACAAACGATGGCATTCCTCTTCCAATGCAAATCTAGTACAAGTCGTCCCATGGAAATATAAAAATTAACTGTATCATTTTAATCAAGAATTTGATTAAATGCCTTGCTGTAGCTCCAGTTACATGGCAGGCTGAAGAGGGAATGTGCCTTGAGCCTAATGTTTGACCCATTTCTTAAGTTAAAAAAAGTGTGACAGAGACCATGCTACATGCTCAAGGCTCAAGCTCAATCCCCAACACAAATGTCCTTCAGCTGATAGCGTAATTCTCACAAAGAGGTGTGGCATCTCCTCTACCTGTCACTCAGCCCAAGGAAACAGTTTGCAGGATGGAGGAGGTATACAGTGATACTCGAGTTGCCCTCAAGTTCACCCTGTTTGCCCTGAGGGGACATGTGATCAGCACCACATCTTCTCTGCCACTTCTGGAAGAGACTGTCTCTCCTTCCAGACCACAGACAGACAGACACAGATGTCATAGTCTGAAACATGTTCATCTCTGGGGAAAACATAAACCCCACAACTAGAAAGAAGCCATGGAAAGACTAGAAAGAACATCATGGCCAACCCCATCACTTACAGAGTAAACAGGTCCAGCAAGGGACAGGCTACCAGGTTACTCCCTGAGCAGATGGGGGGCTCTGGTACCAGTTACCTTCTCCCATGCTGCTTAATCATTAAAACAGACATTTTATCTGCTATAGAATTTAAATGCTCATCTATGTCCATGCAAAACACACAGTAAGGAAGCATGCTGACCATACAACATAAATTCATTCATTCCCTGGAATGTGGGTACTTACAGACACCCAGGGGTGACTCAGAATTTCTCCCGCAGTGCAGCGAGCTTCAACATTTACCTGAAGCATTTGACTAATTAATTCCTAGAAAGGGGAAAAAGGGGAGGAAAGGGAAGGGGAAGAAGACCACAGAGGAGAAAGAGGGTAATTCCAGCATAAATACAGAATCAAAAGCTAACATAGCAGCTCAGCCACTGGAGCCCGGAGCCAACTCCCCACACTTTGAGTGATGTGAGACATGGCACAGACCTACTGCCAATGTCAGCACAGTACACGAGAAGTCTCCCTTGAATCAGCAGGAACTAAGATTGGCTCTCTTAAGACTTCCAGTCTTTATCTTCACTCCACAGTAGAATATTGCAATATTTTCCCTTTCATCGCTTAACTTATTAATTCATTCTCACATTCTGATGAGTGCCCAACATACAGTTCTTTTTAAAAAGGCATGAATATTTATAGAGATTAGAAGAGCAATCTAGTTAGGGACTTCAGAGACTATATATACTGTAGATCAAACTTACAAAAAGACCACACATTAAAAGTCAAGTTTCTGGAGCCCCGAGCCGGGGCTGCTCGGCCCCACATGCAAGGCCCTGCAGTGTACACAGGAAGAGCCCTATACAGTACCTTGGCAGAATCTGTAATGTTGTCCCAGTAGGGGGCTGGAAACTCCAGTTTCCCAGCCAAGATCTGGTCGAAGAGATCTTCCTGGAGGTTGTTCTCACTAGTGAAAAAGAAATAGAAAAAAGAACAGGGTAACTAAGAGTCTGAGCAACAGGAAGAAGTCGAGGCACTTGGCTTGGGTATTTCATTGCTCAGCTGAGTATCATAGCTGCATGGTGACAACAGATTTTTCCTTTTAGACAATGAGCTAAAGGACCCTTCCTAGGCCTGGGAACCAGAGACACAGAAAAGGACTCAAGCTGAGTTTCAGTTTAAAAAGATGGAAAAGTCCCAGCAGCGGCTGGTGCAAATGGCTGTGTACTCAATGCCCCACAAAGTGTGCGCATAAATGGTTAAAATGAAAGCCAGGTGTCCCGCAGTACCAGATACTTGGAGAGCTGAAGCAATATTATCACTTGAGCCCAGAGGTTCAAAATCAACCAAAGTAACATAGCCAGAGCCCATCTCCAGAAGAAAAACGTGTGTGTGTGTGTGTGTGTGTGTGTGTGTACACACTGTATATCTCCTCTATACACATAGGATATAGTTATACATGTATGTATATATAGGAGATCTCTATACATATATATGTATACAGTGTACACACTGTATATCTCCTCTATACACATAGGATATAGTTATATATGTATGTATATATAGGAGATCTCTATACATATATATGTATACAGTGTACACACTGTATATCTCCTCTATACACATAGGATATAGTTATATATGTATGTGTATATATAGGAGATCTCTATACATATATATGTATACAGTGTACACACTGTATNATAGGATATAGTTATATATGTATGTATATATAGGAGATCTCTATACATATATATGTATACAGTGTACACACTGTATATCTCCTCTATACACATAGGATATAGTTATATATGTATGTGTATATATAGGAGATCTCTATACATATATATGTATACAGTGTACACACTGTATATCTCCTCTATACACATAGGATATAGTTATATATGTATGTATATATAGGAGATCTCTATACATATATATATTACATTAAAAACCAGAAATTACAAATAATGGAAACACTTGGGAAAGGACGGCAGTTTTGTCATTGCACATGCCTCTAACAGTAAAATAGCAGCCTCTACTAAACCTTTCTTTTTCCACTTTTTTAATAAAACACCAAGATCATTGAAAATCATATGGAGCTCAGAACCTAGATTTTTAAAAAAATGACACTAATTTGTTCCCCACCACAATTCAACTTTCTTTGTGCTCGGTCTTAGAAAGAACATATTCAGAGAGGCTAGTTAGGCTTTCTCAGTCAAGGCAAAGCACCCTGGATGCTCTCAAGTGGGCATCTTTTAACCCGTGCTGCTTGGCCCTTCCACAAACACACACATGGTGTCTAATGAATGCATGGCGCTCAATAGTTGATGGAAGGTGCCAGTGAACACTGGAGGGAAAGATTTTGGATGTGAGGTGTCCCCACATGTGGTGAAGACAGGAACAGAAACAGGAAGCATGCTTAGCTTTCTTGGTTCACCACAGGCCCCAACAGAAAACTTAGAATATACTGTTAGGATTAAAATTAAAATTCAGGGGGACAAGTCAGGAATCACCTGGAAAAAGTGCAAATTTTTTAGAATTTCTCTGCCATGCTTTTAGGGTTTGGGTTTCCGAAGGGCACAAAGCATGGAGTCCTTAGAAACAGATCACTTAGGGTGGTACCTAGAATGATAGCTAGGTCTGTCTCATGGCACGACTGCCTGTTATATTCAAGGGAAGCACTTGTGAGACACCTGCTGGTTCACACTGAAGGCCAAGGGTACACTGAGGAGCCAGGTCCCTGTGAGACAACCAGGCAAGGCAAGAGGTCATCATTGCTTGCCTGGGAAGTGAGTGCACACATACTTCTTTGAGGAAGCACAATGGTCTCTCTCCTTTGCCCTGCTGCAATCAGTTCAGTGCTCCATAAAATGAGTGAAAACCACACAGAAGAACATAGTGGGATTTTATAGAAGCCTTTAGAAACAAGAACACACCAGACAGTGTTAGAAGAAGACCTACTCTTAAAACTGTTCCTATTACTCTATTCACCTCCCCTGGTTTTTCCTGGAGTCACGGGTAGCTTATGTTGACTTGATCATTTAGCCAATACAGAGCTAAAAGCTGGAATCCATCTGCAACAGCCATGTACAGCGTCCAAGGACTCAAGCAATACAGCCCAACTCAGCAAAAAGGACTGTAGAGCACTAAACAGTTAGAATCTGGCCCAAGGAGCAATGCTATCAACCACCAGAGCTATGCACCCAGTAGAGGAGCAGCCCCTGCAGACAGTCTGTCATGCCTGGTAGTCAGGTACAAACAGCTGCCCTGTCTGAATCCACACAGGTTTCATCACTACATTTGCACCACAAGGTCTGGTGGAGCTGCTTTTCTATTCTAAGACACTGTATCCCTTAGATGAAGGGGCTGCAAGTGTAAAACAGTCAATTAAGAAGACAGTCCCTCTTTCGGTGACAGATGACAAAAGGTTCAGAAAGGACACCGTGATAATGTCGGCAAGTTATTTCACAAGCAACACTCAATATGAAAGAATGACAGAGAGAACTGGGGTGAGGTGAAGGTTAAGAGAGAATGTTCAAGAATCTGGGCACAACTTTACAGATGCTTTAGTCAGCAGCTATAGCATATTCTTCCTCAGGAAACTTTGGGATGTCTCTGAAAACCAGTCTTTGTGAAGATGAGGCTGATTTCGGGGTGGGGGGGCAGGATGATTGAGCTCAATCATCATCATCATCAACAACAACAACAACAACAACAAAATCAAACCCAAAGGCTTCGAAAGAAGGAAGATGCTGCCATTAGAGACACTAAAGAACAATTCTGTTCAAATGCTTTCAGCTAAAGGCACACTTTGTATCAGAAAAGAAAGCACTCTGAAGTGCTTCTTTAAAGAACTTTAATATAGATACATACATATATAGTTATTTTTATTTCTTGTTTTTTTGAGACAGTGTCTCATGTAGCCCAGCATGGCTTTAAACTTGCTACATAGTCAAGGATGGCTTTGAACTTCGTATCTTCCTTGATTTCATGGCCTGTGTGCTGGGATTATAGGCATGCACTGTTGTCCTGGATTTTATGTAGTGCTGGGGATTGCACCAAGGCCTTCGTGTGTTACAAAGCCCTCTACCAACCAAGTGAGCTCCCTCCCCAGCCCTAGATACACAAGTTTATGCCATTCATGCTAGACAATAATCATTTAAATCGCCACAGACTTAATTTTCCACATTTTTTATATAATAGTATGTTGTGAAATCTGCCTTGCATGGCTGTGCTTTGAAGATGCTTCTAGAAGTGTCTGATGTCACAGATCTCTCACCAGCGGAGAGGAAAAACATTTTCTTGAAACATAAAAGTGAGATACCGAGGGGGGTTTTGATACTAGGCGGCCCCTTCAGAACTCAGTAGGCTGTCCTAATGAGCCCAACTCACCTCTCCAGCTCACAAAGCTACTGCTGCCCTCCAGGGATAGTGATATCCAACTTGAACCCACTTCCACAACAATAAAAATACAACTCTCCCTGGCTGCATCAGAAACTATAAACACTAGAGGGAGTTGTGAGCATACATTCCCTAATTCTGATCCACCAAATCCCTTTTCTTTGATATCAACTTGAATAAAAAAATCATGAAGAGGAACTCCATGTTAACTGGTCCAGATATCACATGTTAGCAAAAACACACCATCCTTCTACATTTGACTAGCTCCCCTCATTTCTGCCTTACATAACGGAGTCCTTTAGTTAATTTCTTCACAGTTACTCAATGCTTAGCCAGCACTGAATCAGTCAGCCAAGGATACCCAATCATTTGGTTTGATCATTATTCTGTGCTCCATGTCTCTATACCAGAAGCTCTTCAAAAGTAGACTAACATTTCTGTGTGGTCTGCTCACAGCAATTATCAATTAAACCACTGTTGAACTCAAACTAAAGATGTGAGAATTTAAAGAAAAGAATCTAAACTTTCTTTTTCCAGGAAGTTTTCTTGACAAATGTTAGGAGAGATAGGACAAACTATTTTCATTTGCGGACCCAATACAACACTTAAACACTATGGTGTATGCCTCAAAACTCCTAATGGGGAACCCTAATCCTCACTCGGACAGCATTAGGAGGTGGGCTTTGGGGACACAGCCAGAGTAGTGAAGGCAGAAGCCTTCATGAAAACAACTGTAGTGTTCCTGTGAAGGTCCCTAGAGAGGATATAGTTCAGTGGTACAGTGCTTGCCTAGCATGAAGCCTTGAACTCAAACCACAACATCATTTACAAAAATGGTAAGACAGTAAGAAGTTCCTAGAGGTCATCCTTTCCCTTCTGCTGTGTGAATTTGCACAAAGATGACTGCACATGGATCAGGAGGTAGGTCCTTACCAGACACCAAGCCTGCTGGTACTTTGGTCTTGAACCTCCCAGCCTCCAGCACTGTGAGAATAAGCTTCCTCTGTCAATAAGTCATATAGTTTGCGGAAGTTCCTTACAGCAGCTGAAATGGACTAAAACCGCCGCAGCATCAAGGACGATGCTTGCACACTTCTGCCATCATTTACAAGTACCTGGCTCACCGGAGGTGGCTACTCACCAGAGTGAAGAGGGGGCACAAATGAAGGGCAAAAAAGCGACCCTGCACTAGTAGATGTAGCTCTGCTTCAAAGCCCGAACCTGCCCGAGCAGGTGTTGAAACAGATCGAAAGAGCTGCAGCCAATGTGGCTGGCTCACCCCTGGACTGATGACTGGGCTAGCCAGCCTGAAGCACGCCTGTGTTCACCTCTGTTCCCACCAGGTCAGCAAGTAGCTGCCAACTGTCAGCTGTTTGTTTCCAAGCCAGCTGATGTCGAGATTTTCTGTAACTCTATTTCTCAGGTAATAAACGCTACGTGTGTGACTAGAACTACCACAAAGAGTTTCTGGTTTTGCAAGAAGCAAGTTGAGTGCTTTAGAAATTTTATATAAAAATCAAGTAGTTTAAAACACTGCTCTCAAATTAAGTAAAAGTAATACCTACACCAAGGACGTAAAGAAGGACACCTGGATGGTTCTGGTTTCTACTCAGAGATCTTTAATCATCCCCTTCTTTATAACGAGAAGCCGCAAAGTCTAGAGTCTGTGTTAGGTATATACTTCATGAAGAACAGCCAAAGAACTCAAAGGTTCACACACAAAGCAAAGACCTCATATTTGAAGTATGATCAGGCTAGGAACAGCTCAGAGCCAGAGTATGCAGGCATGATTCCTGTGTTCAAGCACAATTTACATACACACACACACACACACACACACACACACACACACCTCAAAACACCAAAGAAAAAAACATGAGTTTGCATTAGTAGGCTACAAATTAAGATAAACAGCGAAAGGTGTATTTATATCGTTTTCAGCTGTGAATTTTATTTGTGAATTTTATTCACAAGCTTACGGTCCTTTCTGCCAGGAGTTAAGTGTCTGAGAATTTATAATTCAAATATAATTACCTCCGGAATGGTGGGAATCCACAGAGAAGTATGTATGTAATCACGCCAGCTGCCCAAACATCCACCTTCAGGCCATAACTGGAAAACAGTGGGGGAGAGTAAGTAATGGCCGATCTTCTGAGCACATGCCACACTGCTGAGGTACGGCGTCTGTCACTGTCACATGGAAGCTGTCCTCTGAAAAAGCCACCTGCTTCCTCTCAATCTAACCACAATCAGTGACCACTGTCCACTGACCAAAGGACAGAAGTACAGGCCCAGGGCTCTTGGCCAGATAAGAACAAGCTATTCTTTAACATTAAGGTCATTTTTGATGCCACATCTCTCTCTGCTTCCCAGGCTTCCTTCAAAGACACACTGAGCACAGAGCAGCAAGGACAACTATGTGCCTTCTCCCTAATGTCAAACTGTGATCCAAGACCAACAGAATCTCACCCTGTTTCAGCAATGATTTCTGGTGCCACGTAAGTTGGTGTGCCACAGACTGTGTACAAAGGGCCTTCAACCACTGTTGCCAGTCCAAAGTCTCCAAGTTTCAAAGACTTGGTCCCGTCCGGATATTCACACACCTGAAACAAAAACAAGCCAACAATCACTTTTTTCCCCTACAACAACTGTGAGAGGGACCTTGGAATGAGGCAGGTAACACCTGAACAAAGTTCTTCTGGCAAGAGTACCATAGTTTTAAAGGGTCGACATATCTCTTCAGAGATTTTTATTCAACTGTGTGAAATTGGAACAATGTTATTTTCTGTCTTTGCAGATTCTGACAAACCCTGTACTTGCTTACAGAAGCAGCCAGGTACTAAGGACTGCTGATATGGCAAGACAAGGCCCCAAAGCCAGCAGGAAAGGAACTGACCTGCATTTAGTGCTTAATGCCGTTCTTAAAATACTGGAGTGGACAAAGAAGGGGTGTATATTTAAGAGGCTTGCATGTTTCTTCAGAGGCTGCTGACTTGTTTTCTGGGCAGCTGGTGAAATAGGAGTTTTATGTGCTCTATTTTGGCTCCATGTGTGGTGGTGAGGGTTGAACTCAGCTGTCTAGTTATGATAATCAGCAGCCCTACTACAAATAAACCCTGAACCTAAAATATTTATTACTTGGAAAAAAACTCAGAAGCTTAAAAAGAAAATGCACTTTGGAATCGGAATCAGCATGAATCTAAACAGGAACTTTGCCCAATAAACCTACAACTAAGAATCTATTCAAAAGGAACAGAAAAACAGGAACTTTGCCCAATAAATCTACAACTAAGAATCTATTCAAAGGGAACAGAAAGACCCAAACATTATACATATCTCTTAATGTCTGTATTTATAATTTTTAAACACAGAGTCAACCAATCAGCTAATAGACTGGTAGTTAAATAAATTATGGTAAAACTCATAATAAAATGACATGTAGGTAATATTATTTTCAATAAATATTTACCATGAGAGTTATTGATCATATTATATAGTTTTTCAAAGTTAGAACTGTACATGAACTCCAATGCCCCAGCCTTAACAGGGCTCTCTTTAGGCAATACTGAAATACTTTAACTTCCTTCTTGATATTTCTTATAGACATATCCATGTGCTTACAATGGCCACATAATTGAGAAAGATTTACCTTATAGGCAATCAAAACTTCCTTAAGATATAAAAGCCTAGAAATATTACAAGTAGCCAATTTTAGAAGTCAGTGGGCATGTACAGTTAACTTGAGATTGGCTGCATAATCCAAAACTGGCCAGTGTATGCTGTCTCTTATATGTCCATTTGAAAGAACCAAATTTCAACAAAAAATAACTGCACAGACCAAATCAATATATAAGTCTCATTTTTATATTTTATAGACTATGTGTTTTTCCTTGTGTTTTACTACTGAACTGGACTTTCATTTCAACCACTATAAACTCTGGAAGGGGAGATATTTAGAAAGTGCTGTTTCCTCAACATAGCAGTTAACAGAAGCATCCACTGAGCGGACTGGCTTAGGTAGTCATCAACAGACATGTTGTCTAAGTCTTACAGGCATTCTGAAGGCCCCTGATGGCCCACCTCCCTTTCCTGCTTGGCTTCCTCTGCTACAGAGCATTTCTTCCTTTGGGACAAACAGTTTCTCCCATGCTATGGACGTATATTTCGTGTTGGCACACAGCTCATGCACATCTTCATGACTTTAGAGAGTCAAAGGAGTAACCGTGATGATTTTGAGCCCCTCTGAAGTATTTATCCCTCTGTGTGAACCCCATAACACAGCAGAAACATACTATAATATATAAATGATCTAGCTTGAAGCCACAGAGTCGAGATTCTTAGTCACACCACATAGGACAGCTTTCCACCCAGAGTGTTTAATGTAAACATTAGTGAGAACAATCTAATATAATTGGAGTTAGGATTTATGGTGCATTTACTGAAACCCAAACATTAGAACCAAATTCCCTAAGAAACTGTAGTGATAAGAATATTTATAAGTATGATTTCCTAAATGTCTATATCATGAGTCAAAGTTTCACTAATGTCACTGTTACTTTATTTTTACAACTCATTAGGTGCTGTTTTTATAAAACTGTGTTTATTTTAAATACTCCATTCAGAAACGTCTACGGGTGCTGGGAGGTTGTTGTCAGACAGTCCCAGAAGCCACATTTCCACATCCCCACAGAACTCAGAGTCAGACACATACAGACAGAAAAGGAGTGAGTAGCCTATATCTGCCGAGCTGTCTGGACAAGTGGTACTCATGGTTAAACATGAAAAGAAAGTATGACTTGGACAGAGAAGTGGGAAATAACAGTGATTTATCTGAATCATCTCCTCCCAATGCAGAAGAAAATACATAAAATATTAATAACCTTTCAATCTAAGCAGGAGATTCTCCTCAACTCTATAAGGAAAATTAAACAGTACTGTGTATCTATATGGCAGAGAGACACTGCTTTATGAATTTGACTGTAGAGCTGGGGTAGAGCTCAGAGGTGGAGAGCTTGCCTAGCCTGCACACAGCCTGGAAGGGAAGGAGAGAGGGAGGGAAATGACTGTCACAAAGAGACAAATGAAGAATACCAGATCCCAAAGCTTCCTGGCAGTTACTGATAGCCTCAGGAACTTCGCAGATTTAAATATTCTCTCAAGCACACCATTAGACTTGGAATGGGGACCACACTGGCCAAACAGAAAAAGAACTGCTACCTGCATTTTTCAGACAAAAAAACTGACACAGGTGGAACTCAGCTTAAGCTACCAAGCAGGCTTTGCAGCCAGGACCCCTCATCATCACACTAAACAACCGTGCAATGGGTTCTGTATCTAAGCAATGCCAAAACCCAGGCAGCCTCATGTGCAGAGTTTGAATGAATTTAAACAACTGTGAAACCCCAGCCCTGCCACACTCAATGGCCCAGCTCACACTGAGAGCTGCTCTGTCAAAGCTGGCAGAGTGCCAAGCTGAAAAAAGGTGACAAATGCAGGTCCCACATCCAAAGCGAATCCCTTATGCTCTCTAAATAAAATGCCAGCACAATGATTTAGAAGGACATCAACTATGAGAAACCACACCTCTTCTCTCCCATTCTGAACTCCTGGAAGCCCTGAATTTATCACTAGTCTCCCACAGTTAACTATGGCAGGGCAGCCCTGGGCTGTAACTCATAGCACTAACGGCCACCTTCGTGCTCCCTGACACACGACTCATACATCTGCCTTGGCAAGGCTCTAAGTTATGACAGTGCTGCCAGAGAACGGGATGCAAATCAGGTGTCAGATGCCCTGCTGCTTAAGAACTGAATTAGTTCTCAGAGACAAAGAGAGCAAGAGACGCGGGGCATTTACTTTTAGTGCTTCAACGACACTTTCTCCTCGGGCCAATGCCAACCTGCTGGCTCAATCCAAGATACAAGTGATTTGGTCTTCCATGCTGGCACACATGCTGCTCGGACATGTGTATGTTACCATTTCTGGAGTCTGACCCCACAGCCTGGCTAAATCAACCATTAGCTCTAACCATCGTCTTCCCCTGTGGGCACCACCAGGCCCCTAATGCAGATTTAGGAGAAAAAAACACACATTTAGAGCAAAAGAAAAACTCCAATCAGATTTCCTGATTATCTCTGAGACAGAGGTTGGAGACATCAGTGTTACACATTATCCACACACTGTCTGCCTTGAGGCAGTATTCGAATTTTGAGACTGAGTGGCTACAGTATAGCTCTGTGACAGAGTGCTTCCTAGCATAAGCCAGGCCTCATGTTAAATCCTTAGCATCCTGGACAAACACAAACGTCTGGGACCAAGGATGGAGGTACTCACACCTACAGTCCTAGCCTCTCAAGAAGCTAAGACAGGGTGATCTCAATGCCAGAATTCAGAGGTCAGGATCAGCCTTGAAAACATTGCATGTCACAATCTCTTAAACACTAACACTCAGAAGCAATGTCTCAGATCCTAGAGTATAACCTACTGAGGATCTAGGGGATACTTTAAAAACATAGCTGGAAGATAATAAATTCATGCAGTATTTTACATTATTTTGTGTATGAAATGACGTCTCATGGTATGGAATTTTCCGCTTGGTGACATGTTGGCACACAGAAATTCTCCTTTGTTTTTGAGACAGAATTTCACTTAGCAGTCCAGGCTGGCCTCAAACTCACTATATTACAGATATGTGCCACCATGCCTAACTTTCAAAGTACATTTTTTTTAATGCTTCCTAATTTCAGATCAGGGTTTTGTGGGTACTAAACCTATGTAAATACCTCAAGGCAGAAGCCAGTAAGAAAAGAATTCTGCCTTTTTGTGATACCAGGGAGGGGTCCATATAGCATTGTTCTTAGTTTTCCTTGTAAAGGGAAAACTGTCCTGAAAATGGATGAGGAAAATGTCCTTAAATTCCTTGCAGCGGGAGTATATGTCAGTGACAGTAATCCTGATTTCCAGGTGCACTGCAAGGCTACAGAAGAAATGTGGTGGTGTTATGTTAAACTAAAGAGGACTTGGGACAGCTTCTGCTGGTGGTTCAGCCATGGGAAATCCTGTGAAGATCAGAGTCATCTCCCACAGGAAAGCTAGCTGGCAGGCTGTGCTGGCATTTCCTGCTGCTACCAGAGCACTTCTACTGTTAGCTACATCGTGCCTGGGTCCTTTGCTAACCAGATCCAGGCAGCCTGGAGGAGTCATAATCCGGAGCTGATCGCTGGCCTCTCTTTACAATCTTATGCCGATCTGCCTGCCATGCTTTGTGTAACAGAAGCCCACGCTATGGAGACACGGCTGCCTCACACAACAGAGGAGCCCACTCTGTGGAACTACTGTGGTATTAGGTGACAGTACAGGAAGTTCTCCACGTGTGGTACTATCTCCAAAGAGCATCTGGGCAAGGGCATGCCTGACCAAAGTCCTGAAGAGCTTGAAAGGGAAGGAAGGCAGTGGCTGAGAAGGTTGTGACCAAGGAGAAGTGCCAACACAAATGGGTTGTGCCAACTTCTGACCTCACTGCTGTGCAGCCTGAGGGGGCAGACTGGTCTGCAGGTCAACAGGCACTGTCTGCACCTGTCTAGAAGTCCCCGCAGAGGACTGGGGTGCCAGCCAACCACAGAGGACTGTTTCCAGCTCCTGCTGCCTAGCTACTGAGTGGGGAGGAACAACCACTGAGCAATCATAGCTGTTCTGTTGCTGAAACTTAAAACGGAAAGATGAGTGATGGGAAATAAACGTTTTCCTANGAGGGGAGGGGAGGGAAAGGAGTAGGTCTACTTAGTCTTCCAGACGAACAAGAGATGAATGGATGGTATTACCAAATGAGAAATTGACAGTCTGGGTTAGCAAAAATAAATATTTTTAAATTTTAAAAGGAAAAAAGGAAGTCCTTGGGGTGATTGCAACATATCCCTTTTAACCATCATTTGTGTGGTGCCTGAGGTTAGTTATAATGATTTTTATTCAACTCCTGGCTAGCTGAGTAACTGAGAGTCACCACCAGGTATTACTCCATACATCCAGTGCACCTGCTTGGCACTGTTCAAGATGTTAGGGAGAGAAGGATTATGACCTCCAGTCTACAGGACTTACAAATCCAAAAACTTTTCTCTTTACACATTATTTATGTCATATATTCCATTATCATAACATGGATCAAAAATAAATGAAAATGTATTTTCTAATGTCTGGAAAACAAAATGCACATATTCAAAAAACCTATTAGGATTTTATGGGTGCATTCAAAACACCCCAGTCAGCTTGAACTTGCTGATTTTTCTTGTTTCTCTCCAGTGCTCTGTTCATTACTGTGATACTGGTTTACACTCTAATGTCATTTTTCATGTGTGATGGTTTTCACAGCATGGAGATCATTTTAAAAGGGCAGAAGCCTGAGTTGAAAATGAAACAGCAGAGATTCTGAACTCACCAGAAGGTTCTCAGGCTTGATGTCTCTGTGTACGATGCTGAGGCCATGCAGGTACCTGAGGGCATTGGCCAGGTTGTACACCATTGCACTGCCATCTCTCTCTGTGTACTTGGTTGAAGAAGTAATTGCATCAAAGAGATCTCCACCCTGTAGGACAGAAAAGAAATGTCAACAGTTCAGTCCAATGAGATAAGAAGGGGGGGTCACAGCAGTTTAGAGTAGATGAAGGAAGGGCCACCCGTGAAACAGATGTGTCTGGACAACAGTGAAGAGGCTGTAGGATACTTTCTGACTAGTTCAAGCCCTGAGATTTGACGCCAATGAAACCTGTCCGCCTTCTTACTTTGACCAGTTCCATCACTAGAAAGAGCTCAGTCGGCGTTTCCATCTCCTCGACCAACATGATGATGTTGGGGTGTTTCACTCGGCGCAGGATTGACACTTCATTCTCAATCAGATGTTCCTGTCAAACAAAGGACATAGAGACAGACATCAAAAACAATAGAACCTTAGCTTTGCCCCACAGCCAGCCTGAAGGACACTAGACCTGATGCCAACAGTAACAATAGTAACATGTCTCTTGACACAGGACAACCAAACCCGATTACTTAGTTCCCCCAGGGATGGGACAGGCCACTAATGGGTATCTCTTTGCCAAGGCCCTTAAGAAACGGCTGTCTGAGTGTGCCCAAAGGGCTCATGGTTACTGTACTGACACATACAATGTATGACTCCATTCTAAGCAATGACACTAAAGACAGAGTCCACACAGCACTGTGCCTTCTCAAAGTCATCAAGACCAGAACCACTTTCTAATTTCAGTATTCCCTGCAAAAATAATGACTAGGCATATTAGAAAATTTAGCACAAAAGCTCTAAGGTTAAAATGTTTGGCTGTGACCCATATAAATTTTAATTTTATGCTAAAATTCATGAAAAATAAACTTTCTTCTTCTATGAGCGGGTATGAAGTCATTCACCAGATGGGTGTTCCTTACACTTCGTATTTCAGAAATCTGGAAGGCGCCGGGCCA
This sequence comes from Ellobius talpinus, assembly GCA_001685095.1. Classification (NCBI taxonomy): domain Eukaryota; kingdom Metazoa; phylum Chordata; class Mammalia; order Rodentia; family Cricetidae; genus Ellobius; species Ellobius talpinus. Next base: position 54,935 of record LOJH01000874.1, read on the forward strand.
CACAGCTCATTTTAACTGTAACTGGCTCTGCCATGAAAACACTACCTCAGTGTTGCTCATGCTGAGTGATGTCGATGAGAACTGCTCTGTAGTAAAATGCTCACTTACAGAATTAAGAAATTATCCACAAGTTACACAGTGACCATTCTGTTCTACATGTTGCACATGTGGATCCTCACAAACTTCAATGACAAATCCATTTGAATTTAGAAAACGCTCAATAAAAATTGCAGACTCTCTTCAACATTCTAAATGTGAAATAAGACTTCTATATAGAAGATAGATCATCACTTATCATCTAAATGCATGCATATGCACATCTATGTAAGGGAGTATGTGTGTGTGTGTGTTCCTGGATTTGCCCTTTACCATGACTCTCAGAGCGAGATCTGGTGTTCTGACTTGGCACGTTATTCCTAGTTTCAGACATCATTTCAGGTTTTTCTATATCTTCGGTGCATACATGTGTTTATGTTTTTACTCTAATTCCAATACCTCCTGACAATAGCTGGAGGAATAAATTATAAGAAATGAACAAATGCCATGCAGAGAACAAAATCTACTGAAAACTCCTGCGCATGCTGGGTTGAAATTCTTGAGCACTGAATGTACTATGCCTATCCAAGAAGTCACGGGCGGGATATGCGCCGGCAAAAGACAGCAAATGTCAAATTGGAAAATTGACCAGAAAATGACTCACTAGTTGTCAGGCATGAAGCAAAGCTCTTGTGTAATGTATTAACATTTTATCTTTATTTCAGTCATTGGAGTTGGGAATGTAATACTAGACATTCATGCCTCTAAGTCCACATCTCTTGTACTGGGCATCACCGCTTTTAAAGGGGAATACTTGAGTGAAATTTTAAAGTTGGAACTTTTCAAAGTGAAAATGACAGCTGTAAAAATGAAGAAATTATTTTGTTGAAAAGATAGGAACAGGGGCTGAAGAGATGGCTCCGAGGTTAAGAGCATTGCCTGCTCTTCCAAAGGTCTTGAGTTCATTTCCCAGCAACCACATGGTGGCTCACAACCATGTGTAATGAGATCTGGTGCCCTCTTCTGGCCAGCAGGCATACACACAGAATATTATATGAGAGAGAGAGAGTGAGTGAGAGAGAGAGAGAGAGAGAGAAGATAGGAACAAACAGTAACATCATATCTTCAATGGAGATGAAGAGCCACACCAACTTTATATGAGGAGAAAAACTACTCCTTTCACGGAAGAGGACTGGGAAGGCTTTTTGGGTGGTGTAGAATTCAACACTCCAAATCTCCTTGGAAAAGTACTAAATCTCAAATCCTAACAAGCCATGGCTGGGCAGTTGGGGAGAGTTTCCTACACAGCCAGAACACTGAGACCCCCAGCCCCGGAAAGCAGCCACAGAGGTCACACAATGAAGATA